>JAECUM010033842.1:41338-128944 GCA_016617855.1 Megalonaias nervosa
GAGTTTCTTATGGAAAAAGTATGGAAGGCAACAGTTTTTTATTGAACATGATATGTTGAATTGAGTTTCTTATGGAAAAAGTATGGAAGGCAACAGTTTTTTTATTGAACATCATATGTTGAATTGAGTTTCTTATGGAAAAAGAGATGATTACTGTCATCAGTGTGAAATGAAAACAAAGCCAAAAGGATTGTGTTTAATTGATAGCAAGTAGCAATTGACCCCCATAAGTCTTGGAACTGCTGTTTGTGAATCTGTATCGGAGGTAATTAGTTCTAAGTGTACTTTACAAACTTTTTTGTTAAGCATACTGTTTACCTTTGCTGCATCAGTCTCTGATCATACTTATGAACTTTTTTAAATGGATGTTTTCCAACTTGAAAATTGCAGTACATGATATTATGTTACACTTTACTGAAAATTGGTTTAACTTGCTGGAAAATATTGATGGCCTTACTGAGAAGGTCTTGTTAGAGTTTCAGGTCTGTGTGGAAGGTATGTAGAGGCTCATGGGAAGGTATAGTATGATTATTTAGAAGTTTATAACTTTTAACAAATATATTATCAACTCCATACAGACTGTCTAGACTTTTTTAAAAAACTGATGCTAGGATTTCTGATAATCTTGCTCTTGGGGTGGCATTTCTGTTGTTGAAACAGGCTCACTATGATTCTTTCTCATTTCACATGAGCTCATTTCTTTTGTCAATGCTCTTAAAATAGAACCACTTATCAGTATAAGCATTCAGTTTTAAGTCATAATTTTATATTATCAGACTTCGAAAGAGGATGAGAAAAATGTTTCTTTAAAAATTCACGTTTTAAGAATACAGCTAGTTCAGCCAATCCTGTATGGGAACAAATACCCCAAATTTTAAATGCTTCATTTTCACATCAAATTTATTATGGAACAATGGTCTAGTATCCCATCTTCTATTAAAAAAACAGTCCGAAGATAACTCAGTTTTCCTTTTTAAATATTGCATGACAGAGCACTGCTGTTGTTAACTTGTAACTTGCGTAACAGGGCAGAGTAATATTTAATTGATGGTTTCTTTTATTATCTGGATAATAATTAACATAATTCCATTACACCTATATAATGAATAAAAGCAGCATCAGCAGCAGTATCTGTATGGTTAAGATATATATATAAAATGTGTCCATTTATCATGTACTCGTCATCCATCAAGTAATAACTTCAAGCATTATATTAGAAATTTACAAATATTCTCATGTGAAACATTTTCGTAATAACTTTTAAGATGCTAGTGACCATTTGCAATTAGCACAAAAACAACAAATGATAGATCATTGTTTCATGTTCCATTAAATTGGTATTAAAACTTTATTCGGGTATAATATGTAACTCATGTAACGAGGCTGGTCAAACAAAGTTTTATTTATCTATTTAAAAGTCATAAAATAATTGAGAGCCAGTGACAGGTTTGTTGCTGGAATTAGGTACACCACATCTTTTGATAATATTTTGTGTTCAGCTTCTTCATTGCTTCTTAGTTTACCACTTTCTTCAAAAATTTGGCCACCAATGGTAATTCTGATTTAATCTAAAAACAAAAATATTTATGTACAATGTATTAATTATTTAGTATGTTGGATCTGTAATGTATTAGTACATGTATGTACTTTAAAATGATATACTCCTAGATTTATATTTTATTGCATTATTTTCATTTGCAGTATATAACATTGATTCTTTATACTCCTCTTGGCTTTTATGTATGCTCATTGGCATGCCAACATGATTAGGGTGACTTTTGAACTAAGCACTTGATGTCATTGGAAACTTTATGGACCTTATTATTGACCTGATGCTGCTTTTGCCATAAAGTCTCTTGACAATACTCAATATAAATTCCTTCAGAATCTGATTTTAAGCAGAGCGATGTTATATTCCATGATGTTTTTTGACAACAGGATAGCAAGTGTGCAATGTGCATACTTAATGTCATGTGCAACTGTTTGGTTTTCAATCAAAATAGAACCCAAACTTTTATGTAGTGAAAAGCAGACAGACACGGACTGTTTGTCCATAAATTTGTAAATTTGTCAAATGCTGAATATATAGAAGTACCAAAGTTTTCTTTATTCAAAAACAATATAAAATTACTCCACAATGCACATCTTACTATTTAATTTACTGAAAGTGTTATGACAGGGCAAGTCGTTGATCATCACGTAACTAGTCGGAGAGACGCATCACATGTAACAGAGGGGTGATAAAAATGAAATTTATTAACATCATTTTCCAACCAGCTAAACAGTTTTTACAGGTTAGAAATCAGAATACACAAGTTTGTACAAAACTTGCATAGTTTTATGTACTGCAACGCAAAAAAAAGCCATTTGAAAATTTTTTTATACAGACGAGTAATGTCCAATGTTGATCTGTCTTTAATGTAATGTTTTCAGAAATGACAGGAAATAAATAATTAATAGACATATTTTATGTCAAAACTGTCTTTATTATCACATTAGCACATGAACTTATATAATAAATAACATCAGCAATTAAAGTCAGAAATGTTTTTCACAGTCTCTTAAAAAAAAAAAAAAAACGTCTGACAGTAGACTGTACAAACAGCCATACAATACAATAAATTGAAATAATAAAAAGACACATCAGAGGGACCATCAGTCTTTTTTTTCTCATGTTACATTATTCATGATATATATATTTATGAGACTGAAGAAGCATTAAACTATTCAGAAAAAGATGGACGAAAGCAGGAAAAAGAAGACATCTGTTCTGGGGTCAAAAGTCACATGGGCTGAAACAAGGACAGACAATTTCCACAGAACTAAGTTCTGGACCACATGCCTAGAGTAGATGTTGTACATGGCTTGCATTTGAGACAGGGAAGACACCTATAGGTTTTGGGTCTAAAAGGTCAATTTTGTTTTAATTATTGGGTAGATTTGTAAAGCAGAGGACACAGATTTTAAAAAAATAAGTATGCAACTTCTTGGGTGCATTCGCCATTTTCTGATAGTGTCCTTCATTCTGATGTCATTGTTAAAAGGCATACAATGTTGCTTAATAATTACTAATATTGCAACTTTGTGACTGCATATCAAACCTAACACAGGATTTTGTAATATGAAATACAGTATGATTTAACTTCGATGTCTATAATCTCAAACAGATTAGGAGAATTTCGAAAACTGAAGCACAGTGTTTGATTTTTATCTGTCCATGTTACCATTAAGCTTCATTTATTACCTTTATATGCGAAATGTATCACCTGAGAGTTACTCAAAAAAGGAAAACTGTTTCCACAGAATGATTCAAATCCTTTGTCACAAATCATGGCCACTCTTTGTGGATTGCTTGCATTTTTGTCAAGAATGGCACCAATCAATTTTGGGGTCATTAGGTCAAAGATCAGGGTCACAGACTGACAGAAGAGAAATGGTTTCCGTAAAACAACTTGGCATGATGTGTGTGTGTAATGTACTGTTTATGGTACTCATGCTTATTGCTTGTGAACTGAGAGATAGACCCTTTCATTCTTTAATGCAGAAGTAGTCAAAAAAACTGGAAACATAGACTGCCTTTCTAGAATAAGGGTTGTATGGTACTTTTTTTTTTCATCAATGAAATTTTAAGTGTTTTTTTGTTTGTGTTTCAGGTACCAGAAAAGAAGATTGTACAGAAGTGGAGGATTAAAACTTGGCCTGTTGCCCATTATTCTGAAGCTACATTCGAATTTGAGCAAAAAGACGATAAGACTGTATTAAAACTGACTCAGATGGGTGTTCCAGAATCAGAATATGAGAAAACAAAGGAAGGATGGCAAATGAATTACTGGGGAAGGATAAAACAAGTGTTTGGTTATGGAGATCGTTATTTTTGATGATAAATTATTGCCTTGAGATTCACTGAAATGAACTCATGCTTGATAATACCCTTTCATACTGTTGATTTCAGTACACCTGAATGTAAATAGGTAGAGAAAAAATGTTTCATCTAGGTTTAAGCTATTTGGAATATCATTAATAAAGGGGATTTAAGTTTTTCTCTTTAACCCTCATAGAAAGTGTCTTCTGCTATCAAAAGTATGTGAAAATTTGCAAGGACATTTATAAATGTGCCTGGTGTAAAGGATATGAAAATGGGGACCATGTGAAAATCTGCAAAGCACATCGCACTGTTTGAAAAGTGCTTGGTGTAAACTATATGAAAACAAAGATCAGTTTAATTTTTTATTTTTATCAGTGAGTCTTTGAGATCCCAAAACCTCTTTTTTAGGAATAAGTGTCTTCTAAAGCTGCTTGTTTGGCTTGTTTTCCTGTAAGAACAATGATTTTTGTACACAAGATGTTTGTATTGGTGTTTATTTTGTCACCTGTTCTACCACATTTGCATTTGAACTGCAACACTTAATTTTGATTTGTTATTTATTGCACAAAATCAAGGATAGCTTCTCATCCATATTTAAATGCTATTTGTCACCATTAGTCTACTTTTTATACAAAGTGTTTTGGGGATATATATATATATATATATATCAGTCGTAGTAATCTTTTCTGCTGAAATTCCAAATTGACTGGCTTTAATAATGGCTTTCTTTCCATAAGTGATTCATAATATGCTAAAACCCTAGAGTCACCATTTCTTTCTGTCATTTTATCTGTTCCTGCTTATTGTATCCACTTACCCATATTTGGATTCCATTTGGTAGGAGAATTGTCTGGTACTTAAAGATATTCTTTTTAAAGGTATTATCCTTTAAGGTCCATTTATGACAGGAGTTATTTCCCTTTTTCCATCAATTTTAGATCTCCACTACAATAAATCCTTGCAACCAGCGTTGCTTTGGAACCATTGAGTATATTCTGATGTAATGTAGTATCTAGATTGCCGCAGCTAGATGCATTATGGGATATGTCATGTTGGCTTATATTTGGATAGAGTCATGGTGTTTAACTTAATATCTTCACATGTCACGCTGCCCATAACTGGCATAAATATTGGACACCTTCTGATGCACTTTACTACAAACATTGTCTTGCTGAGACTTTTGATCTTCCTTTTATGAGATTAATGTTGTCAACTCCATTTTGGACTGGAGTTGTGGCCCTTGACAATTAACTTCACGTCATCACACAAGATGTAGCTTGTAACTGGCATATATTTAAGAACAATTCAACATACTGTGATATGGTTGAATATGAATATTGTCATATATATATATATATATATATATATATATATATATATATAACTCCATTTGGTATGAGTTTTGGCCCTTGTCAGTTAACTTCATATCTTCACATGGTATGCTGCCTGTAACCAGCATTATCTCAAGAACAATTCCATACATTTTGGTGCACTTTGGTATGAACATTACCTTCTAGACCTATATGTGCATTTTATGGGCATTTTTTCTTGTTTGCTCCATTTTGGAGATGGTTATCACCCATGATAATTAACTTCATATCTTCAGATGAGTTGTGCTTAGTAATTAGCATAAATCAGTAACCATTCAGTACATTTGGATGCAGTATGGTACGAACATTGTTTAATAGTCCTAGATATGTCTTATTAGTGTAGTCTTGTTTGCATTATTTTGGATAGGGTTATGCCCCTTGTCTCATCTTTCACTTTAAAGTGGGGACTCATCCCTTGCATTGCATTTAATTGATGTTTTTATAATGATAATTGTCTGACCCAGTATGTGTCATTGATTGACAGCATACATTATGTTAACAAACAAGATTGCTAAATCAAATGGTTAAATCATTTATATATATTTACATACATGCATACAGGTTACTCATATTTCTTGGATGCACTACCAAACAGTGAGATATTGGTATTACAGAATCTCTCCCACTGGCAGCAGCATGACTGTCACAATTGTGTTTTACAGTTTTGTGCATGTCCACTAAATTTGCTGTACATAATGGCATAGTGCGAAGGCATGCACCATCCTCCATGAAACTTCAGCTTTTTTAAAAAAAACAAAAACAAATTGCTAGTACTGATCACCAACATTTTAGGCTATTAGCTCACCTGGTTAGGCCATGTGAGCTTGTGGTATGACTGTCAACATCTTAACAGATATCACCAGACCAGTTTCAACCAAACTTGGCACAGAACATCCTGGCATAGAGGTCTTTTTATACAAATGGTACAGCTCTGTAGTAAAATGTGGCCACTATTTCTAAAATAGAAAACAAACTTTAAATGATTCTGCAAAATAACTCAGTAAAATTCGACCAAACTTTCCAGAAAATATGGTGGCATGAGTGTCTTTCAGATTTGTACCACTGAATCCAATCCACAATCATATCTGGTTGCTATTACTCAAAATTAAAAAAAAAAACAAAAAACACATTAGTATCCTGGTCTAAAAAACCACTTAGCAGAATTGGACTACATTTGATAGTGTCTTACTGGAACATCATGCTCTACAAAAGGTGCAGTTCTGCCATCATTTGGCTGCCATTATTAAAAGTAGGAAAAGATTTCTCTTTTTTTTTTTTTGTTATTGCTGAACAAAACTTTACCAACTTTGACACAATGCATCCTGGGGTCTTTCAGTATTGAACAAATGATGCAGATGTGCGTTAGGTTAAGATGCAAAAACTTGAGAAATGTTGAAACATGAACTTAGAAGCATGGTATGTGAGGAGTGTATGATAATATTTTGGTTAGCTATTGTGTGTTTGTATAGCCTTTCAAGAAAACGGGCAGTTTATGTTGCCATGTAGTAATAATTATTTGTGAGAGGGTGTGATTCATTGTGCCTTCACCTGTGAGGATGTCAAAGATCAGATGTACAAAGATTTTAAGTATAATGACAGTTTCAAATATTTTCGGACCAAATGTTACCTATGCACTATCAACAGGAAGACTTCTCATATTTGTGATGGATTTTCATTATGCCACCTCAGTCAGTGTTGTAGAGTGGAAGTGGGGGTGGAGAAACCAGGGTTTTAGTGTACAGTTGAACAAGTATGGGGACCTACAGTAGTAAGCCATTTCAGTTGCTTTAATTATTGGTTTTGACAAGAACAGATAACACAGCAAAAACTTGTACAAAATTGAGTTCATTAAAAATTCAAATAGTTAAAATAACAATCTAATTTTCAAAACAGGTATTTTTAAAATTGAAAAAATTTGTTTCATTACTCTGAATTGTTACTTTTGTCTGGTTAAAAACAAGCAAATTGTAATTTATAAATGTAAGTTATATAAACAAGGCATCATATATTGAATGTGACTTTGCAGGGAAGGAAGTTGGATGAAAGTATTGTTAACATTAGTATATTTGGTAATAAATGTGTTATTGTCATGCCAGATAGAGAGAGGGTTTGGAGTGGTAATTGACAACTTTGCTGCAAGATACTGAGAGATGACTAAAATTTAATGTTCACTATTTTAAATTAACCACAGTAACTTTAAAAGAATTGTAATATTAAATCAAGGTAATAACAAATATAGAGAAGAAATAGAGGAGGATAAGTAAAACAAAGCAAGTCTAAAGGAAAACTGACATGGTGTCTAAAAATTATGAAAAGAATTTTAATAACATATACTGTTTACTAAAAAATGCAGATTCAGTCACTAAGTAACACTTAGATTGCTTTATAAGGATGTCTGCAGTAGAAAAATATTTATTTTAAAGTACCAGTGTTTTTGTAGTTAAATCCATGTATTTATGCTAGTAGTTTTTAATTAAAATGTTACATTCACACACACAAAAAGCAAGCAAGTCTGAGAAAAAGAGATGGTATATATTATAAGGTTTAATGGCACATTATCACAATTCTGGCTAGATAGTGTGAAGTAAATTTAGGTATCCCCAGAAAGACATACAAAACAAAGGCAGAAAGGGCACAATCCATGAAAAGCATCAATTGAGTGTTGCAAGAGAGGATCTGTGTGCCTGCATAACCGCATATTTTCACAACTACAGTGGTCCCCCTCTTATACGGCCACCCCTTCTGCACCAGGAAAGTGGCCTTATAAGATGGGTGGCCTTTCCAGAGGGGGACTAAATTTTTTGTGAGAAGTATATGTAATGTACATAGTAAGAAAGCTACATACTTCAGAGCATTTAATATCTTCATTTAATATCTTCGTTTAATATCTTCGTTTAATATCTTCGTTTAAAGGTAACATTAATTATTAAAAGGTTCTTGTTATAAAAATAGACTCGTTTCAACTGAATATACATTAATAGTTCTTACTCTTGGCGTAAGCGTGATATGCAAGCGGATATTGTTGTCATGCACATTGCAAAACCATTCAAAAACGTCATTTAAAATCTTGGTACATACATAATACATTTGCTCCATTTTCCCACTGCTGCTGAATAACCTCCTTATCAATTATGATGTTGTTTATTCAAGTCTTTTCAAGATAAAATTGTTTTATTCGAGTCTTTTCTACATAAAATTGTTCGGCAAGTCCCCCCCTCCCCACCTCACCTGATGTCATCGAGTAGAAAAAAAACCAACTTTCTTCTAAAATAATACATCTCCGTTTACGTGATGACATGTTAATGTTTGGTAATGATTTATTCGGATGTTGCTAACTGTATGCGATTTAATTATGCAGACAAAACTTTTGTAGAGTGACATGAAATGCCTTCTTTGTAAAGGAAGCGATAAATGTGTTGTCACATGATTTTTTGGTCTTTGTCTGGTACCCTGTTTTGATCAAGGTTAATTTCTGTGTGTGTGTTAATGCACAAAATATATTTTTAGCCTATGCTGACCCCGTTATGATCTTGACAATTACATCCGGTTGTAATCATCAAAGAGAAGAACTCACAGATGTTTGAAGCCCAAAACTCTATCATAACATTGTTGAGCCCATTTCCTGTAAATGTCGGCTTTTATAGAAAATATTATAATATTAATCTTAGTGTTACATGTACTTTAGTCAACACTTCTTTCAGTAATGGAAACTTGACATTGGGAGACATGTATTGATGATAGAGATAATCTGATTACTTACCTTACGTCACAATATGAATTAATTATTGGTTCTGGATACATTTGAAATAAAAAGTGGCCGCTTGTGAGGGGAACATTTTACATTTTTGTACCAATATGCTGGCCGCTGGTCACGTTCGAGGGGTGGCCATTCTTGAGGAGTACTTTTGAACACAAACTGGTCGGTGCCAAGGGATTGTGGCTCTAAGAAGCAGATGGTCACTGGTCTGGGAGGCCATTCAAGAGGGGGACTACTGTACTTTAAAAATCCCAAATATCTGACAAGGAATTGTTTATGGAGCTAAAACAGAATACGCTTGATCTGACCTCATATTTTTTCACAGATGAAACGTTTTAAACAGACACATTAACAAATTAAAAGTTTAGTGTTGACAGTGATGTATAGTACAGTTACTTAAAAAATGTATACAGCTTTTTGTAAACCATAGATTTACTTTGTACTACTGGGAGGGAGGAATTAGTTATGTGCATAATGAGCTTTAATCTTGCAGTCCAGACAATCATACAATGTTCAATATAAAATGTGAGAAAGATGGCGCAAGATGTCTCAAATTATTCTTTTTGGGGAAACACTGAACAAATATAACCATCATCTGAGATTGCAGCATACTCATTCTAGAGAGATCAGAAGGGAGGGATATCTGATGAGTTACAGGAATTAGTATACATGATAATTTCCCACTTTAAGATGCATTTTAACAATCTTTTAGCTTGACAGGCAGTTGTCAAATGTCTGCTGTTAATTGCAGGGCAAGCTAGCACTGGTCAGAAACTGAATGTTAATTGTGACACATCATATTATTGTTCCTTTCTAATAACTGGATGAAGTTATGTCTCAGAGAGGTTGATTGCTGTGCCTATTGTTAAGTCAGTGCACAAGATCAGATTTCTTAATTCTGTATCGTGTTAACACTGGAAGTTTTAAAATGCAAATATTAAAGTGATTTAATTATTAGGTACAAACCGTTTCTGGCATTACTTAACGTTCGGTGTGTTAATCCTAAATATTATTGAATCGTGGCAATTGTATCCCAATGTCAGAGTGATTTGTATATAGAAAGTGAACCTTCCTGATTGATGTTAGTCATGTACTGATACATTGCTTTAATGAGAAAAGGATCTGAATTATCTTTCAAATAAAGATGGAATAATTTGTTGCTAGAGTTATGTTACAATTATTGAAAGAAGGTTTGTTTGGTGAGATTTAGATTTTTATGAACATAATGCAGTAGTTTATATTTCAGTATAGTACAACATGTGATTATGATAAGTAAATAGGATACCCAAGGATATTTAAAACATCCAAAGGAATATATAAGTTATAATCTGCATCAACACTTGTAGTTTATATCATGAAGAGGCATGAAGAGTAAAGCGTCTCGTCCAATAACACATTATGTTGGCCAATGCAGGCTGATTAGTCAAGTGCCTTGTCCAATAACATTATTTTGGCCAATACAGGCTGATCAGTCAAGTGCCATACCCAACAACACATTACATTGGCCAATGCAGGCTGATCAGTCAAGTACCTTGTCCAACAACACATTACGTTGGCCAATGCAGGCTGATCAGTCAAGTACCTTGTCCAACAACACATGACATTGGCCATTGCAGGCTGATCAATCAAGTACCTTGTCCAACAACACATTACGTTGGCCAATGCAGGCTGATCAGTCAAGTGCCTTGTCCAACAATACATTACGTTGGCCAAACACATTACGTTGGCCAATGCAGGCTGATAGTTAGGTGCCTTGTCCAACAACACATTACGTTGGCCAATGCGGCTGATCAGTCAAGTGCCTTGTCCAACAACACATTATGTTGGCCAATGCAGGCTGATCAGTCAAGTGCCTTGTCCAACAACACATTACGTTGGCCAATGCAGGCTGATAGTTAGGTGCCTTGTCCAGCAACACATTACGTTGGCCAATGCAGGCTGATCAGTCAAGTGCCTTGTCCAACAACACATTACTTTGGCCAGTGCAGGCTGATCAGCCAAGTACCTTGTCCAACAACACATTACGTTGACTAATGCAGGCTGATCAGATATTGGGAATAAACCTAAACTCTTCTGGTCACAAGTCTAACACTTAACACCATTGAACATGATATTTTGTATTCAGACTCGCTGAAACAAATAGGAAAATGAAAGAAAGGAGAAATAAAGATAGAAATAATCAAAGAAAGGAAGAATAAAACTGGAAGGTAAGAAAAATGAAGATGTAGGACTTAATGACTCATTTGGTCAATGTTCTATTTTTTAAGTACTACGTATTCTTCAAACACTGGTAAGATGGTGGAAATTTTAAGTATTGGATACATTATTTATTTATTAATAATTACAGTTCACCTTGTATCTAAATATGAAATATAAATAAAAGTTGATAATGGACAAACATTTATCAATGATCTATTTGGAGATAATTGTATATCTTTAATCTGATCTCATTTGAATTACAAAGTTAACAGCATGCTTGTGTGTTAAAAAAAATAATACGGACATAATGGTAGTGATGAACATCAACAAATGCTGATGTCCCTTTCATGGCATTGAACAACAAAGAGCAGCATTTAACAATCAGTTTCTAACAATCTGTTTCACTTACCTGTATTAATAAATTACCTAGGGGAAGGAGAAAATGTGACTGATCAAGCAAGGTAGCTGTTTAATACAGTTTCATATGTAAAATGGCAAAAATGTTACTGTTTTTGACAGGTGGTTTGTTAATAAAGGTGATTGACTTCAAAGACAACTCCAGGTAATTTATTTATGAATGCATCTTCAGTAAATATAGGATCATCCATCAGTTGAGTACCATTATATGGACAATACATTTTCAGAGCTATTTTCCATGAGAAGCCTAAAAAGCTGAAATCCTTATGGTCAATAACCTTTCAAGATGACATGTGGTAAGATCTGAATATTTTTGCCTTTTAGTGCTCAAAGCAGCAGAAAATTTAGTATCGGCTCTCTACCCAGGAAAATGGCAGCAACTAAATCTACCAGTGATAATTCTTCAAAATTTTTAAGAGTTGCTTATTGCCAATGCATCAGAAAACAGATTTTTCTTGTAATCAAATACTTCTGAATCTATTGATTCCAGCCATTGAAAAGATACATCCAAGTATTTTACATTTAAACTTCGAATGGAAAGTTTTTTCACACCATACAATGAATCAGATTTTTAAACAATTTGTCCTAGCTCTGTGATGTCCATACCATCCACGTCAATGGCTGCCATGTTCATAGGAAATTGATCAAGGTACAATGAGCAAATGTCCTGTGAACACAAGTCATGAATTTGCAGACAAGTTTTTTTTTTCACTAGTATATCCATCTATAGAAAACACCACAGGATGGATCAGTATCGTGATTGTCTTCAGCATCTTGAAAGAAGTTTTGAATTCATAAAAGAGCAAAGGCACAAGCATAATATAATATTAGAGTCAAATAATTGTTTTACTATTAGAAATGTAGAAATGTATTGCTTTTGATATGTTAGTCATTGAGGCCAAATTCAGTAGCATTCTGAGCTGCAGTCATTTTCCTCGGGAAAAGATGCTGATGCTGGAGCAGATATATCAAGATGCATATATATATATATATATATATAGATGTTTATACAAGGAACATAATTTCGTACTGAAAATACTTAATAGTATAATGGTAATAATAAATGTATATTCAGTTAAGTGTTAAAAATGTTGCACCATATTAATGTTGCCAAAATATTGCATGTATCTCTAACTGTATTGAATAATAAGCTCACACAGTGCCATTTATTTTTTAAATATGTTACACAATCATAATACCTTAGGAATACTATTACTACCTCACAAATCCAGCACTCCCAGATAAAACTTTTTGTCTAAAAGGAGACAAAAAAATGTTCTGCCCAAATAGGTGCCAGTCACGCAGAGCGAGCCCTCCAAAACATAGGGGTTGGTGGCAGAACCCATGAATATCTAGGTTACTACTTTCACTTGTGCCAAGAAGCATGCTCTCAACACGAGAGACCTCACAAAAGTTTGAATCAATGTTCATACAAGTTGGAGGAGTTCTCAGTTCACAAGGAAAGTATACCCTATATTTCCAACATGTCTCTATTCTTGACATAGTTCTTTGTTGTTTTAGCAACACTTTGTCTTCTTGACACAGTTGTACTTAGGTGCTTGCACAGGTAGCCTATGCGACTTCACAACTACAGGGTTCATACACCTTTGGTGTGACAAAATTCAAGGACTTTTCAACTACTCTATCCAATTTTTTTCAAGAGGCCCAGTTCCCAGTGCACATGAGGTATATTTATCAATGGCCATTTAAAGGATTAGTGAGAATGTTGTAATTTCCTGACAAGGGGCTCCTAATATTTGTGCAGTAGGCTTGATACTTTATATTAGAGAATTTAAAAAAAACCAACAAATCTTAGGAGAATAACAACACTTTATTTCTAAGAAAAACAAACTAATAGTGAAGGGCCAGTAAAAAAAAAAATTATGGGCCACTAATTGACAATAATTGAAATCAGAAGTGGTTGCTTACTCAAAATTGATGGGAAATTTTTCAGTTTCATGTAAAAATGGACTGGCCTATTGTAAATCTATGACACTGCTATGTGATTGATAATACCCAGTTAATCAGCTGAGATGAATAAAAGCACAACACTTACAAACAAAAATCAGCAGGATGGAAATTTTGATCGAGATTCAGAGTTCATAGCCCTGTTATTTGATAAAGGCAGATTTGTAGAATGTTTTATTATGGAGGTATAATCCATCATTATTTCACTTTAAAGTATATGGGAAATTAATTACCAGGTCTTGTATTCTTGTTTTTGACACCAGTTGGTGTTGAACACACACTTTTCAAGCATTTTGCTCCAAGTGAAATGGGTAAACTCTCGTAGAAAAACACCCAGATAAATCTTCCCTATTCTTAATGCTACGTATATGTGTTTATCCTTTGACGGGTGTGAAAGCAGCCTTCTGAATATTCGGTAGCGATGGGAGTTTACGGAGATTGCCGAAGCCCACCTTCTCTCCGCGACACACTTCACGAAAACACATCGGCCGACCTCATATATAGCGATTTGCATAATATATGCGTACCTGAAATTTTCTGCGCCGGACAAAATCGATTTCTGGAATAACTTCGAAGCATGATGTGATGTATTCACGCGCATCTTAAAAGCGTCCGCCGCGAAAGTATGCCACGTGTCGCCGCGTCTAATTTATTATATCTGCTGTCGCGTGATCGCTCATCGAAATTTTACAGGTACATTTACACGTAGATGTAAGTACATTACATTGTGTAGATAGCAGCCTTCATGTTAACAGGCATACGACCGTAATTTACGCCCAAAGTTTGGTCGCGACGCCGAAAGAGTCAATAATAGACTTCCAGCAGACTTCCGAATTTTAGATCGTACGCCGAAAATCAGAAGCTTGGACGTACTGTTAGAACAAATTGTGACAATTTTTGTGTATATTTTTCATTATCTTTTGTTTCGAGAGTTTGAACATTTGATTCACCATGATTTAAAGTACAAAGATGTACCGCTTCGCAGAAAATAAATCGACGAAGAAGAATGATTGTTGGAAAAGAATCGCGCACTTTTTAATGCTCTCTGTAATCGGGTCGGCGCTCAGTTATAAATATCTGATTGGTCGCGTTTTGTAAACCACCCAAATAGCAAACAGTTTTATTTAGATCACATGATATAATGGTATGATAAGGAACTTTCGTGCATTCGTTTGTTGATTACATTTATATTTTTCAAGGACCGAGGCTTATTTTCAAGTACTTTTCAAGGTAAAAACGATTATCAAGTACTTTTCAAGGATGAATCGAAAGTCAAGTACTTTTCAATTTACTAAGATCGGTTTGTAGTTTTATGATGTTGATGTGCAAATCCCTGAAACCTATAGAGAACTCTTAATATATGTCTAATATAATGTATGTAAAATTCCAAAACGACTGGCTACGTACAGGTGAGTTTTCTTTGCTAATACATTTCATTGCATTTACCGGTATAGGTCATCCTTGAACCTCTTACCGGTAGTATGGTGGATTAATTTTAGCAAATTGGTCTGCTGTTGTCCAGGTCACACTATAAGGCATAGCTTCGCACTGAATTTCTGTTCAAATAATAAGTGACCGGTGCAGAGCTACCACAGGTTTTTTCGTTCTGCTCTATTTGTCTTAAGATTAGACCATGGACAAAGCGCGGAACTGCCTGACAAAGGATACTATGAGCATTCATGCTGACATGACCTCAGTGTGGAAGTTTTTTTTGGCAGATAAGGGACTCCCCAGCTACAAACGCTGGAAGTCTTCACGATCAGACAGTCTCAGCACCTATCACCACCACAGGACTCCTCATTCCTGGCTTTTCCTATAGGACCCGCCTTTACAGGGTTCCACAATGCAGTTCTTGATAATAAACAATTATAGTCTTAATATACCTCCCCGTTTGTTTGTTCGCCCCTACCGAGTTCAAAATCGGAAATCCTTAATGTGACCAAAAAGTGTACAGAACTTAGGCAATTCTTTGATTTATAATTTCTAACCTGAATGTAACCAGAGTGGCCCTAACACTGACATTCTCTGCGCCTTTCATGCATAACGGACTTTCCATACAAACACGTCGCTATGTTGCGTACACTATGGGCGACTTGATTTTGTTAGACAACATTGTGACGTAGTTCATCCTATTCGGTAACTGCCGAATAATTCCGTAAATTACCGTAATGTTGAGAGTTTAGAATTATATCTCTTTGCACACATGTACGTAGAAATTACACCGCTGGTTAAATCCACATGAAAGGCAAATTTGTGATTGTCATTATTTTCCTATGCTTGATTCGACATTGTAAATATCAGAAGCAGACGACATACTATTTTCCTTCTGTGTACATACATGTGTAGTCGTGCATACATACCTTTCCTGGAAATGGACTTGTCCAGGAACTGGAAATGACTGGCGAACAAGGTTGTCTTTGACACTGAAAACCCTTTTGGAATGAAACGCGCAGACGATAAGGTGTTAGGGTCCAACCTGGCAGTAATCAGGTTTGATATTATTAATAAATGAACTAAGTTCTGTGCATCTTTTATCTCATTTTTGCTTTTCGTTTTATTAATCGGAAGGGGGTACAAACAAACGGGGAGGTATATTCAGACTATTGCGAACGAACAAAGCAAAGCACCCTTTCGCTCCACCGATACACGGACCAACTACGTAGATCAAATATCCGGTGACCCGTCCCAACATGTTGACTGACGTCCTTTCTTACAAATTGGCCTATTTCCGTTACGACCGGTCTAGGCCTTCTAGGCTACAAGAGATTGTCAAGGGACCTCATCACAGTAAGTTAGGTTTCCGGAAATCAGTCTGTCGTCCAATCTGTCTAATCCGGTTGTATTCAGGCAATTATGGAGACCAGTCTAGACCACATATGGCCTCACTGAACTCTCCATTTACGATGCCGAGCTCAGGCTCCGACAGATGCAGCCTTTCATTTATCTCAGCCCTTGGTCAGTAGAAGGGACTCGTTAACCGGTGACTCTTTGGAAATCACCATTTCTATTTCCGGGCGATCCACGAGTTTTGTCAGCGACAGACTTCGACACTCTTCGCCAGCTTGCGTCTCTGGCTCCTTCACTTTTCGATCTCACTATGTCGTGGGAAGACTCAGCCGAGCTTCCATTGAAGACGTTTTCCGTCTTTTACCTCCAGAGTTATGCCCTCCTCCTCCTACCTTATCAACCAACAGAACCAGAGCTCCAGTATCGGTTGATCTTATCATGAAAAATTATTTCCGCAGTCTGGCAGAACCACAGACATTTTGAACTGTTTAAATCATCAATTGCAAGACCCCATCATCAACCATCTTTATCATTTGATGTTGCCATATCCTGTGTATTCTAACTTTCGCATAAATTTAATTAATTCAAAAGTAATTCTGGAGTAAACCATCCATACACAAGTTGATTGAATTGTTAGCTTCTAGTAATAAGAAAATAATATGTTCAGTTCCTCAATGCATTTATGAAACGTTAGAGAGAGATATTATAATTTCTAAAGTAATTTATTATAAATATTAGTAATGTATCTGAATGTAGTTCAAACAGTACAGAATTCGGCGATGTAGTGTTGAGTTATTCTTATTACCAGAAGAACAAATTGATGTAGATATTATCGCAGATGCTTTATCGCATTTATACCACATTATCTGTGCAGTTTGGACGAGTAGCAAAACCTACTGCGCAGCTTTTAACTTGCGTTGAGTTCAAATATTTTCTTTCCGTAAAAGAAATTTTACGGTATGCAAGTATTAAATAGGTGTTTAATGCAATTAAATGATGTTTACACAAAGAATGGATTCCAGTCAAGGCCCATTATGTGGATCAGTTCAAAGTCAGTTCAGTGGACACGCGCACTAGTTGGATTGGCTATCAGCTAATCAGAGACAAGGGTCTGCTGTGCTGAGGCAGCTGACACTGGTTATTCACTTTACAAGTGATCAGCATTGAGAGTGGACAGTTTGTTTCGTATCCTCCACCACCCCAACCGCCGCCTGCAGTTCTGTTACAGTTGGCTCACCCTTCACCTTCAGGTCTTTTGAGTAACCTCCCTTCTGCTTACTAATTTCACTGTCTCTGGAGGTGGCAACCAGACCCCTCATACTAACAGGCTACTCTTGCCATATCTTCTACAAGCGGTATTCGCCGCTATTGCATCATCGGGCATTCTGTCCCCAATCCACTCGACTTACAGACATAACAAGTTATGGCGACTCTGCCTCAATACAGCGGCAATTCTGCCTTAACAGTTAGGTCAGTCAGTCAAACATCGGCAATTCTGCCTTGACATCAGTCATACTGGCGATTCCGCCTCATAGATAGGGCATGTTGGCCATTCGGCCCTGACATCAGTCATACTGGCGATTCCGCCTCATAGATAGTGCTTCAGGCATACTGGCGATTCCGCCTCATAGGTAGTGCATGTTGGCTATTCGGCCCTGACAGCAGGCATACTGGCGATTCCACCTCATAAATACTGCATGCTTCTATTCCATCTTACACATTAACCTCATGCAGTGGAGGGTGAGACCCAAGGAATGCCGATAAGCCATAATTTTAGTCTAGAAAAAATTGATGGTGGCTGTCGAAGTTTTAATTGATAAGATAAAGTATGCGACAGAAAGAGTAGTTTACGCCAGGATGTATTATACTGCTAGGGAATCGGTGTGCTCAAGTCCAACAGTCGCATTGTGCACTTTCATCAAGCAAGCTTGTGACTAATTCTTCACTTTTAATGTCGCAAACATGATTGCCATGGAACTTTAACAATTGTGGTTTCAAGAAGAGTGAAATCAGAAATTTAAAAAGAACCAAAATGTTGCACACCTATTGTAGATACAGACGAAAATACACACAAGGCTTTTTAGGTTTATACAGATTTATAATATCCACTGAAACTGAAATGGATGAAAGTACTAAGGAGAAGGTGAGGCATAGGATCCAAATGTAAGGTAACAGCAATAAATAAATAAATAAACATAAACAAATAAAAAATAATGATTACCAATATAAAGGCTGAGGGAGTAGAAACATTCTTTAGCTCTTTTGTATGACACAGTAAATACATTTAATTTAAAAATGAAAGGACGGTTGTTGCGAGAACAACAATAGAGAACTAAGTAAAGAAGCGTTAACGACATTGCTTTAGTGCATAAAATCCCATTTCTCCGTTGGGTATTATTTTATCAGTCAGCAAACCACTGCATATAAGCGAGTCCTTGCTTTTCTTTACTACCCAACAAGAAACACAAGCTTAATGATCTCCTCTAAGGTCCACTTGTAGAATAAACCCATTTTCAAGTCAAAATATTTATGCATCAAAATGCTGTATGATATTATGAATGCTGTGTCCAGTGATACATGACACGGATCATTTATTGCTCTCTTATTTTGATAGCCACTTGCATTTTACAAGCTGGAATTTTGTAATTGCTTGGTTCTTCGCATCATTAGAATAGTTAGTGGCCTACCAAGCCCTTTTCAAAATTCCATCTTTCTACAGCTCAATGAGCACCCTCGTAACCCGCAACATTTTGAAGGTTTTCATAAGCACTTAAAAAGTTCTATCACATATGGAATATACTTGTATCGAATTATTGTTTTTACATATTTTCCTGTTAATATTATTTTTTTCAATTTTTCGGTTTTAATTCATAATACCTACAGTATTACATTTTAACCGCCCACTTTTGATTGTAATCCTATTCCAATAACAGCAGCAAGCTAAAAACTTATTAAAAACTTCTTCCCCCAATGCAAAGAAATTATAACAGTGTTTGGCTACTGACTTATATAGCTAAATAACATAGATGTATATATATATATATATATATAAACAATCCTACTATTGGTAATTATTATAGAGAGCTATGTAATAAAAAAATGTGATCCATCTTGTAATCTAAAACGCTTTTGGAAATTTTATGAAGGTTTTTACTACCCAAAATATTTGTATGTTAATTTCACCAGAGTTCAAGGAATTGTCGAATAATGTCTGAATTGTAATTTAGATATGGTACTGTGAAAAAAGCACGATGTCTCAGAGCTTATATTTGTGACATTGTAATAGATCGTGACCTGCTGTTTTAGTATACTCTCATGCACACTGCCTACACTTCCTAGAATAGAAGCAACAAAGTATTTAATCTTACTAAAGACAGGTGATCCACATTAATTTTTCAATGCTTCGCACCAATTAAATCACTTTCATCTTTCTTAGATATCAGGAAGTATGACTCAGTAAGAGGATGTTTTGTATTAAGAAAACAATATGTGTATTTAATATTGGGTGGTTTATCGTAACGTAATCAGCTACTATTTATTGTTTTCCTTAAAGAAACAGTCTAATTTCATACAGGGAATGACTTGCTATCTTACTTACGGACACGATATTTTGAAGAAAAAAAAAATTAAACTCTCCCTGCATAAATAATCTGTGAAAATGTCTTGAATTATTCAAATAGAAATCATTGAATATAATATCGTAGGTGCATAATACTTCAAAAATGGGTCTTTGACCAATACACTATCAAATATGGTTACTATTACCAGAAATAGGAAAACATTAATCACTTTATCTTTTAAAAAATACTGATCAGCAGGATTTACCCAAATTGGACAGAAAGTATCATAGTTTGAACGACTATCAGATTTCTATAAACAATATTGTTTCGATATATCATCCAGATGCGCTTACTACAAGTCGAAAAACAATTACACAAGTTGATTTAAAAAAAACAAAGCAAGCTGAACAGAATTTGAAAAGGTTGGGAAACACACCTACTGACATATGAGTCTTTCAATATTAAAGAAATGATTCTGATATGCGATGCTATATAAACATACAAAAGTTGAAGATGCATTACAACAATTGATTTTATAACGTACAATCAACAACATTTGATAAATTTTATCAGAGGCATTATACAGACCCAAAGGTCCTGGCCAAATGCTCTTGCATTTGGCTATTGAGGACATATTAGTCTGGTGAGCGATCTCAAGCTCACTTGGGCCTCCTGTTACTCAACGACATGATGGACAGATAACTGTCAAGGCCTGACAAGTTATGAATCAACAGAGTGTTGTATTTTGTATATTAGTATTTTAAATTAAATTCAGAACAGGACCTGTATATTTCCTTGTGATGTCATCGTGGTCGCAAACTTGATGAGAGCTTTGATGATGCACTTTCTAATGTTCTAATTTCTTTCATAGATGGAATATATTTGTATCGAATTATTTAATTATAATAATATTATGCTTTATGCCAATATCATGTTGCAAAAGTTTTAGTATTTTAGAATAATTCTAGGTATTTTTAGTTTCAGCAATTCCAAAGGAATGCTAGTAATATTCTTCTGCCCAGTTTGGTTAAATTCTGCAGAGCATTTTTTGAGATTAAGTCATTAAATTTTGACACGCTGAGAGCGGTAACTCGTTTTTACGGAATCACTCTTGGTGGATCGGCATCATTTTAACAAATTGGCAAAGCATTGATGCTATGACGATCCCTGAACATTTTGTCCTAAGTGGTTACGAGTGTTTTTAAAGACGTATCTCACACTGTTATCTTACGACTCTGTGATCATAAACTTAGTAAAAGAAAGAAACAAAACCAGCAAGTTTTGTAAAACTTCACAGCTAATTTAATTATCAAAGTTATAAATGAAAATGCGAGAGGAACATGCAGTATTTATGAAGTGAATCCCAAATAACCCTGATAAGTTGTATGAAAGCCCAAATGAATGAAAAGTTCCGTAGAAATTTTGAGAACCGAAAATCTACTGGTCCGCTAAGAATCATGACGTTGTCAAAATGGCGTTGTCCAGAACTCCTTTGAATAATTCACAAAAGTTCCAGAAAAATATTACAATCCAAATAATGAGCACTTTCTATTTCCACTGAACGATTCAAACAAACGATTTTCCTCTGGAATAATATCTAAGTACAACACAAAACAGAAACACAAGAAATAAGGATGACTCCAGAATAAGAATGGTTCTGCTCAGTTCCCTTCTTATATACACCTTCTATTGCGACCATATTTTACAACATACCATACGCGAAGGATCTTACTTCTCAATTTATATCGGATTTGCCTATTCACATGAACTAGCTCAACCAACAGGAAGTTACTGAATTATTCTTGAACCTTCCAAACCCCGGCAGCCAATGAAAACTTAACCCACTGACGCCAGTAACACTTATTATTTAGGTTATTATTAGTAATTGTCAACGCATACGGAAGCAACTATTTGTGGATCCTATATAATATTACGCTCATAACAGACTCGAGTCACGTAGACAAAATCTAACGAAAGATGTTCTGTACAATTTACAGCCATGAATAAAAATTACAAAAATTAGATAAAATCATGTGCCAGGAGTTACAAAAGATATAGATATGCATAACATCTCCTACGTTTCTTTGTTCATTCGTGTGCATAGTTTAATTTTTAAAAGCATTTATTTGTTCTCAACAAAACAATCTTCAAAAACAATTCAAAAGATAACAGCATATCGGGTTTCAGTAGGAACATGAAAGCTAATTAAAAATTGCTTTCCCTATTGCAAAGAAATTATAACAGCCAGTGTTAGTCTACTGCCCTTTTGAAAAGAATTACTGAGCGAATACATTTTTTTTTCTTCACGCAGATTAAATTCCTGTTGTGATTGGTAACATCCTCGCTCCAGTTCAAGCTTTGACATTTCATAACTGTACATCATACCTCCCAGTATAGAAGCAATGAAACGTTACTAAGTATGGAGAATCGACTTCAATTTCTCACTAGTTGGCTCCAGTGGAATCACCTTCTTTATTCTGAGGTTTCATAACGTGTGATTCAATAAGCGGTTGGTTCATATTACGAAAACATAAACATGTTTATCTAATATTAGGTGGGTTTTTCCTTACATAATCAACTATTATTTAGTATATTCTTTATGAAAAAAAAAACCATCTCAATTCATATGGTGAATGATTCACTATTTTCCTCACGGACACCATAGTTTGGAGAAAAATAATTTAACTCGCTCTACAGAAATAATACATAAAAGTGTCTTCAGTCATTAAAAGAGAACTACTTACACGTAATATATTAAGAACATCACTTAGGCGCATAATACTGCAAAATAGGGTCTTAGCTTGATGATTTCATAAGGATGAAGACCGAGTTTTCACCTCAACTGAACGAGAGTTCACGTCAGAATACACGAATGTAAACAGTAATTTATATTCCAAGAGTCTGATCGAACACTACTGACAGAAAATTTAAATTTAGATCGAATAATTTTTTCTTTGTTTTCTTATTAAAATATATATATATATATATATATATATATATATAATCACTTAAGCGACTTCTTTGTTAAACGTAAAAGCGAATCAGGTCCAATTTGACAGAAAGCATTCGGACATAGAGGTTTATACATTTTCCTACAAATGCCGCTAATCAGCCATCAAATATGACCACCAATAATACAAGTATAACACATTTCAACGACTTCATTTCACAAATCTCTCAAAAGAATGTATGAAATTTAATGGACAAGAACCTAGTACTAAGACTTTCAAGTGGTTAAAATGAAGCCATCAAATATTGCAGCATATACTAACAATTAAAATAATTCACATGATAGCTTCACAAAAGCCGCTCCACATTATTGTACCAATATGGAATAAAACATCTCGGCATAAAAGGCTTTCATTTTTTTTTCTTCAGATTATTCTGATTTCAACCTTTACTGAGAAACAGATCCAAAACGAAATCCTTTTAAAAACTGATCAAAAGCCTTTGACCAGATGTGACAGAAAGGATCGTTACCTGAGGTTCTTTCAGATTTTATCAATTTATGCCAACGCACTATCAAATATAGTTACTATTGTTGGAAATAGGAAACGTTAATAATCGTTTTAATAAATATCACATATTTGCAGAATTTACCCAAATTGAACGCCTTTCAAATTTATGCAAATTATATTGTTTCGCCATATCATACAGCTGCCGTAACTACAATCAGCAAAACAATTACACGAGATCATTTTTAAGAAAATCAAATAAAAACATTAATAAAGAAACAAACAAAGCAAGCCGAACAGAATTTTAGAAGCCTTGGAAGCTGATGTGCGATGATATCATAGAGGAAGATACAAAAGCTAACGAAGAATTAAAACCATTGCAATTATAACATATATTCAACAACATTGGAGAAAGTTTGATCAGAAGTGCTTAGATACAACAGATGTCATAGCCAACGTCTCTTGCAATTGGCTGTTGGACAGTTGTCGGTCAGGTAAGCGATCTCAAGCTCACATGGGTCTCCTGTTCCTCCTCGCCTTCATGGACAAATAACTGTCATAGCCTGACAAGTTATGAATAAATAGAACCTTGTAGACGGTATGTTGGTATTTTAAATTGCATTCGTTATGAGCATGACGTGCATATTTTTGTATATTTTGCTTGTTATTTGTTTACTGACTTCGTTATCAAGTACTTTCTGATGTGCTAATTTCTCTCACAACTAGAATATATTTGTATCGAATTATTCTTTTCCTATCTTTTTCTTTAGTATTTTTGGCTTTGCACTTCTTCTGTCGCGGTTCTTACGTAGTCGGGATTAATTCAGCAGGAAATCTAAACACCTATAATACCTTTTACTTCTTAACAGCGTACTTTTCATCGTAATCCTAGTCCAGCTTTGTTGATTTAGGTCGAAATGTGCTGGCAGTTCTGTTTTACGAGTTCAAGGTTAATGAGTAGAAATACTACCCAAATCCGCCTTACTTTCTTAAGCAAAAGCCTATATACCACTTTACAAGAGGCCGAAGTGTGACTGAAATCATCATCCATATGGACATCTCACAAATAGCCAAACGCAAGAGAAGCTAGCACCAAAAGTATGGGTTTCTTAGATGTATTCTACTGGAATTTCTTCCCATTCGGATGACTACAAACATTATGAAAACAAATGCTCATTCAAGGTTTCTCATTCAGCCATATTCCTGGCACATCAACATCATTTGTCAAATACTGAAAGACATCTATGCTAAGATGCTTCCTGTCAAACTACATCAAATTCTTTTTAGAGGTGTTTTTAAAAAGCAAACTTTTGTGCAAATATTCTACTACTTTCCGTAGCAGACACATGTCATGCTCGATCGGCGTTATTGCTATAACAGTGAAACAATACGACCCTGTCAAAGCTGCTCGAATTCAGGTAAATTGCTTTAGAAGAGGTTACTTAAGGTTTTTATTGGTACTACCAGCATCCATATCTGATAGCAAATGGAATCATTTGTATAACACGAAAGTCCTTCATGTGAATATTCTGTTTGCCTAATTGTTAAAATTATGTTGAGTGGTATCTTAGATATCTTTATAAGCATTTTCTACTTTTAGCAACGGCAGTCATCTTTCAAGGCAAATCTGCATGAATTGTTTAAATTTCAAAACCCATAATGCTAGAATATTTTCTGTTCAATTTGGTAAAATTCTGCAGAGCATTTTCTGCGATGGAGTCATTTCAAGTTTGACACGCTATGAACAATAACACTACTCGTCTTTACTGAAACACACTTGGAGCATCGGCATCATTTCAAGAAATCGAACATATTGTCATAATTGGTTAAGAGTGTTTTGTGAAGACGTTCAAAGTAGCAATTTTGGAGGGAGCACCCAGCGCCCAATAATGACGAGTGATGCATGTTGAATCACGTTTTAAAGCATGGTGAGAAAAAGCAAGCGCACAAAAAATAGATTTGTGTTTGGAAATTAACAATGCTTTACAACAGCCACAATGGTGTATTTAGAGTGTTCGAGAACGTATTCTAAGAAACACAAATGCGTGCATGGAATGTGATCTACATATCGTTCGCTCCTTTCTGAAAACAGTTTTCTTGCAATTCTGCTGACAAGGTGTTCACCAAAGTCCAGCAAGTTACAAAAGTATACTGCAAACAGCAAATAATATGTTCATTCCGTGTTTAATAGTCGTTATTGCACGCACTACAATTTAACACCAGACAATGAGCGATCCTAATGCGACAAGCTAAGAGGACAATTGTTTCTATTACTCCGCCACACGAAAACACTCAGCCCATTACTTCAAGCTACCATGCAACATTGTTGTAATATTCATACAACGGCTGTGTTTAGCTTCCTGTCCCACGTGCGAAACACTTGTCACATTGCGAATCAGAAGAAGTTAAGTTTGTCTATTTGATCAGATAATCTTACATTCATGTTCATCTCTTCGCCCTATTTTTCTATTATCATTTGTTTCCACATTAATATATTTCGTAATTCTCCTACAAATATGTTGTTGTTTTTTTTTTGTATATACATAAATTATTTTCTTACTTTCTTTTATTATCATGCTTACTGTCGCAATCTGCTCCTAAGTTTTATTGTCAATTCGTGTGTGTAATGACTTTACATTCAAAACGATCAAATTCACTCAGACACTCACACCCACCCACCATCTCCTTTTTTTCAGACAACATTAATGTGCAAAGCAACCAGTTAAAATTGCATTGTTTAAAAGAAAAATTGCTTCGAGACTAATTTTTAAACTCCTGATTCAAACCTTTGGGTATATAACAGTTTAAATTATTCATCAAAAACATGTAATAAATGGAAAGTAAGATAGAAATAAAGAAATGGCGTGAACAGAATACGCATAAAATACAGAAAGCAAAATAAAAAGACCCTCGAGTTTATTTAAAAGAAAAGCAAAAGTAAACAATTATTTTAAAAAGTCAACGGTTGGGCTCAGACAGCTTCTATTCGATACATGGGTCCTGAAAACGAAACTGAGTACACCATCAGTGTAAATGGACAAAGTGTTGACAATTAATTCTATATATATATATATATATATATATATATATATATATATATATATATATATATATATATATATATATATATATATATATATGTATAGCCAGTGAGGTTCCTTAGGGTAATAGATATATCCTAAAGCTATGATTATCTGTTTTTTAATTTTATAAAAGCACCAGATTTTATACACATCGTTGCATTAAAAAGCAAATAATAATAATAATAATAATAATAATAATAATAATAATAATAATAATAATAATCACGTTCTTCAATAAATATTTCTTTGAAAATTACTGCAATCAATAGTTCGTGTTATAATGTACCGGTAGCCCGTCTCTTTTAAATCCAATCTACATCTAATATTTTAAAGCTAGGTACCAAAAAAAAAAAAATGAATGAAATTGAACAATGATACTAATGAATATTGCATTTGTACTTGAATCAGTGCCGGTAACCTAACATTAATGTCTGTGTGTGAGTCACATTATTATTCATTTTATGGTACTTATTACATGAGTGTCACTATATTTTAAATCATAGAAGAGCAGGCCAGCAAGTTAGTCACTGCCTTTTTTCTGACATACTGGTGGTGGATCAACTTGTTAGTCTAACAGAAGAAGAGAACATAAATAAGAAGAGCAACTTAACATGATAAAGTAATGACAAAATACACGAGAATTTTATTTCTTACCATCTTTAACTGAACATTTTAATAAGAAAATTATTATTATCGGCTTCTTTGTTCAAAACACTTTGAACATCATCCCTCAATGCGTCTCTTCTATATTTAGCTGCGCTGATCCAAATATTAGGTTATGATTTGGCTTAAGAATATCCCAAAATGTAATCAGAAACAAGAAAGGTAAAAATAATAATGCAATCACCCATACAAACTGCAATCGACATTTAAACATACATTTTGTTTGAAAAAAACATAAAATGGCATTTTGTGTTACTCTAAAGTAGGCCTAAAGTTATATGGCAATAGGTATGACAGGTGGTCTAAGTCACGCATTTTGCCTTCATCTTTCTGCTCATTAGTGATGAGCGAAAATGACGACATGTATAAAATTTGCACATGTATTAATTTCACACGTGTTATCGAATGCGCCGTTAGATTTTGGCATTCAATCAGGCGGAAATTTTGCAAAATTTGAGTTTTTGATTGAACACAGACACATTTAGGAACAAAACGAACTGGTAATTTCACATAGTTTCAATATATCATGTGTACACAAGTTGCAGTTGATATATAGTGGATATGGCATAACCATAACAAATACACTCACAAGGGGGGGGGGGGAGGGGATGAGAATGTGGTTACAAAATTATCAAGCTTCCTACAGGATTCCATTGTCGGAAAGTGAAAAGCATATATCCCTCTGAGATGTATTTGCAATAGCAACAACGTATGAAACAAGTTTGGTGAATTCCAGCAGTTATTTAGAATGATTTATAGTTACAGACAAAACGCACGAACGGACAGATGGAGGAAATCCTCTGACACTGAAGCGTGTTCTGTATCATGTTATACACGAGTATCTATAACAGATTATCATATATTTTTGGTGAGAATGCAATGAACAATCCCTGATTCCCGATTATCCTGAATGAATGAACGAATGAATAAATAAATAAATATATAAATAGATAGATAAATAAATACGCTTTAAAGAAAGCATATATTATTATTTAAAATATAGTTGAATTGAGATCGCGAGAACTAAAATTATAAATAATGGTGTTCTCTCTCTCTCTCTCTCTCTCTCTCTCTCTCTCTCTCTCTCTCTCTCTCTCTCTCTCTCTCTCTCTCTCTCTCTCATCGGATGCAGGAAGTCGCGGGCTCTAACCCCAGCCGAATCATACCAAAAGCATAAAAAATGGTACTAGTAGCTGCCTCGCATGGCACTCAACATTAATAGGTTAGTGTTAGGACTGATCGCCCTGGTGTCCGAATAATCTGACTGGGTGGGACATGATGTTGCAGATCTGCGACATAATGCCCCAGTGCTAGACATCACTGTAAACTGCTACAATGCTGACTGTAATGTGTCGAATTTTGAAGAAGTACTGAATCTTCAAGTTGAATAAATTGTGCATTAAAATTTTATCGTAGTCAAGCCAGAAAAGTCTTTGAGAAAGGTCACTTTGATATTTCCCTTATTTCATCTTTGAAACATAAAAGGACCTACGTTAAAATTCAGTAGAATTGATCGCAACGCTATCATGGGAAAGTACAGTAGGGTTATCAGCCATAACTGCGGTAGAGAACTTCATGCCAAATAATTGATCTTCAAAAGGAAGTTGATTGCATCGTATTCTAGGCTGTCAAAATCTGATGAAAGACATGATTATTTTGGGGAAAATTTAGGAACAGTTGCTTTCGATTGGTCAGTTAAAATTAAGGCATACACTTTGGAAGTTATGGGAGTTTAAATTTACCGACCTTAGTCAATTTATTTTGTCAAAAATTTTCCTGAGAGAGGCTACGATGCACGATTGTGTGGAAAAAAAATAGCATTAAGGTACGCAATTTTAATTTCCTTGTAATTTTCTATTTTGTTGTTTGGTTCTATGCAAATGTGTTTGATATGACTATGATCCATACTATGTATCGTTTATTCAAATTTCATAGAAATCTGTTGATATGCTAGAGTTGTTATGCAATTTATTTCTTTAATTTTACAGTTATTAGTTCATTGATAGAGTTGACGGATTGCATGTAATCCACATATTCAAATGTGTAGTATTTCATAGGGATTTATGAATTAACCCAAATATTCAAATGTGTAGAATTTCTTATGGTTATATGAAGTAATTTCTTTTGTCTGTAGGACGAGCCCTGGTTATCGTAAGTTAATGATGATTGCATATTTGTATATGATTTTGTGATGCTTAAATGATCTTGCAGGTTATTGCTTACTGCAAGCTAGAATTTAGTGAATCTTATGCAATAGTAATCGAGCATTTATCTTATTGAGTGGAACTGACTAGCTAGATGCAAGAAGACGTATAGTAGCGTATGCTGATATATATGGCAACATTATTTGTATACAGCGCACATGTTAATTTCTAGTCAATCGTTGCGTGGAGCGAGGGCGATGAACTGTTTAATTAAGGTCAGACTTGGTATTTTGCAACGGTAATTTGTAACTATAGATAACAATTGTACCTTACCTCAAATACAGTAAGTTTGTAAGGACCGTTAATCGTTAAGGTCATCTTATGTCAGAATTTATGCAGTTTTATGCAGTGTGGATAGCTATTTACGTTTCTGAATAACGAAACTAAGAGAATTTTATATACACGTATAGATGGTGATACACAGAGAGCTTAAGTCGTAATTTTGTCATTTAAGGGAACAGCTTCCTATATCACTCTCCGAGAACACGATGAGGACAGTCCAAAAGGAAGACCGCAAATTGAGAGTTCGGAATAGAAGGGTCAGAGGAAGAACCAAGCATACACGCTAGACGTGGAATACACAAAGTCAATAGAGGAACGCCGCTAGGTGATGCAAATCGGGCGTGGACATTGTACTCTTTTCACCACTCGTTACTATGATGAACGAATCCGTAAATTGAACACCGCTATTAAATTCCATTAATGTAAATCTGTTGGATTGAAATTGCAACTTTAGTTTATGTATTAATTAATTAAAATTTATTTTATTTTTATTGTTTAAGGGGGCTCGTATTTATTTCTTCTCAATAGTCTCGCTCAGTTCTCTGTTAATGTTCTATCTATCCACTCACACTGGGCAATAACATCGAGGGAGGTCATCCTCTAGATAACGATCGCCAAATCAATTAACAGAGGGGGCACCACACACGACAACCCCTTTACACGGCTGTCGTAACGATACTACTGAAAGACTGTTAAAGCTAGGTTAAAAACCCAAATCTCTCTCTGTCTCTCTCTGTCTCTCTGTCTCTCTCTGTCTCTGTCTCTCTCTCTCTCTCTCTCTCTCTCTCTCTCTCTCCGTGGCTATGTCTTGCATGCTTAGGATCTGCGATATACTGAACCCAGGAGAGTTCTACATCCTCAGCGATTAATCTAACAGCTCCATTTGTTGTCACTGTGGGTCATCACAGTAATGCCCCATTAGGACACATATTAGCGTTGATTACAATATTCCAACTTGTATTATGCTAACATCTTAGTTGTAATTTTAACTGTACTTGCAAGGTTTACAATGTTAGGTATATTTACCATCATGGTGATTAACATGTAATTAAATAAGCTGTCATAATGCAACGAGGAGACTAAGAAATGAAATAATGCAATGTAGAATGTTGACTGTGTATAATATTGAAACGATGCACATAGAATCTGAAGATATTAAATGTCAGTATTCCCATAGCATGCATATCTACAGCGTATACAAATAGAAACTACATGCATAAAGTTATGGCGGTAATCCCTATCCATATTCAAGTATTACTAAATTGGCTGACATTAGCTAGGGCAATGTGTTAAGCCCTTTGAAGATTTGGAGCCCTCTATGCTAATTTGCATAGTCAAAAAGCAACAACCCAATTTGTTTTAAATTCCCGGTAAATGAAAGAAATGCTAGGTGCATGCTGAAGAACAGAAGTTATTGCATACCATTACATTGAATAAGAATGTTTAAACCCTCTGTTTTAAAAATTATTTGCAAGTTTGTAAACAGCGGCAATGTTTCTTTGAAATAAGATTGTACTACATTTATAAAATGCAAAACATGATTATTTCATTTCTTGGAATAGTGTTCGAGTGTGGTTCATTTTTTAAGGTGATCCAGGAAGCAATTTAAGCTGTCAGCAAAGCCCATCAAATACAAATTTCACAACTACTGGTTGAATACGTTTACCTTTGTGAAATACAGTAGGTTAAGGGTGCATTTAATTCTTTGCACATACTGCAAGCAACCTGTCCACACAAGTCATTCTGGGGTATACCAAGTCCATCAAAATAGGAGTACCACCTGTATGTAACATACTTGACATGCTGAATTAAATACTTAGGTTAGTTCTCTTTATAATTGTTCGTTATCTTAATCTTGTTAAAATAGTAACTGTTGATTGAGCCATGCTATTTCAGGATGGTTTTAACCTTGAAATAGACCGATTGAAAGACAAGAATAAGTACATGCTCGTGTTTTCAAAGGTAATTTGTGTTGATAATGTGTTAATACCTGTACAGAAGCGTTTATAGATAGTGCAGTATTACCTGTAAACCCCACATTAAACTTGAAAATCCTGTTTCCTTCCACCAAGCAAATGGTCAGTCCCAAATGTGACTTACAGAGAGACAAGCATATATCGTGGTCAAACTGCATCAGATACAGTTCCGACAATGCTAACATTATGGCTTCAAGGATAACTCGGTTTTGGCAAGGACTCGCTGACAGATTATAGCAAGAAAGTGTAAACAACAGTACCATTCAGTCTCTAGTGAGTGCAAAGATGAACACTATTGACCCTTGAATTACCTCAAACCCGCTATTGAACTGCGAGAGCAGAAAAGGCTGCATCTAACTTTTGCCATCTAAAAAATTTTAAAGACAAAAACTTGATGTATATTTTTATTTGTCACTGTGATTTTGTGAGTGTTTGTATATATGTGCATGATGATATTTGATAATGCCAAGTCAGCCATTTTTTCTTCTTTGTAAGTGTACTAAATGTTTTGAAGAAAACAGATAAGTTACTTTCTTTTATTCATAGCTGAATCTCCAATAATTTTCTATAGACTTATATGAGAAGATAGCTTATTCTCAATTGGACATTGCTTTGTTTTGGTCACGCGCACAGACCCCCATGGGACATCAATATACACTTGTTGAGTCTCAGAACCCCCCTAACGTTGTCTGGGAATATGGAAGATATGTATCAGTTGGGAGTTCAGATGTTTCATTCACATTAAAGATCCGAGGATTCTATCCCCATCCCTTTTTCTCTGATGAAATTTACCACAATAGCATTGTCAGATAAGAGGAGAATGCCCTTTACAGACAGCAACTCCAGCCACATTTGAATGCACTTGGGCTTTCAACTCCACGAGATATTTGTGTAGTGAACAGTCCTTACAGGGCCACACTCCAGTAACTTCCTGAATTGAGGACAGCAGCTGCGGAGTCCAACATGCTGTGTTGGCATGTGTGTAAATTGAGATTTCCGTTGGCTGAGATGAGATCTGATGTATTCCAAAACTGGAATCCCTTTATCCAGTGGGCCAAACCCTAGGGCAAGAGAATCTGCAATGGTCACATAAACAGGCGTCACAAGATTATGAGATCTGTGCCGCATAAAAGAGAGCAACAGTCAAATAAATTCATGGACTGAGGTGGAATTCTTTGAGAGAATAGTCAACACAACTGAAATGATATTGCGGCACGTTCTTGATGATGAGATCTGTACCACATAAAAGAGACCAACAGTCAAATAAATTCATGGACAGAGGTGGAATTCTTTGAGAGAATAGTCAACACAACTGAAATGATATTACGGCACGTTCTTGATGGAGACAGATTCTACTCGCATGCATTTTGAATTTCACATACAAGAGGATAAAATGTTAGGATGAGACAATATCAGCCTTTTTCTTGTTGATATCGACTCCTAGACAGAGCAGTAAAACTAGGATTTTATATCTTCTTGATCCAGAGTACAACTCACCTTGTACTTTTGCAGTATGTTATCTAGGAAGCTGAAAGGCACCAAGGTGCGACAGGACTCTGTTCATAATTCTTGTGAAGACCAATGGATTAATGTTCAGACTGAAAGCGTATTTCATGAATCGGTATACAATAGCTCTGAATGCGAGCCTCTCAAATTTCCTGGAAGACTTGTGCATTGGAATATGGAGATATTCATCTTGAAGATCTAATCTGATTGGGAAATATGCCTCCTGATCAGCACAGAGAACAATTCTCTAGTTCAGGCAGCCTATTTCAGAAGGTGGACACAGACTCTGTTTGCCCCTTCTGAAATAGGCTGTCTGAACAAAAAGGTTAAGAGAGCTTAATGACAAACCGAAGTGTGTTGTTGGCCTTTGACACCAAGAACAGTCTGGAGTAAATCCTGGCTAACTAAAATTTTGAACACTCACGAATACCCATTTTGTGCTTATTTCTTGCTGCAGAACGTCAGCCCTAAATGGGTATTTTGGGCCATTTGTGAAAAGGAAGTCTTGACAATGGAGGAGAGGCGTTGAACAGAATATGAAGGCTCTCAGAGACGATTTGTATGATCCACAGATCATCGTTGCAAAAGCCTTTCCCATTCTATGGCAAGTCTTCCTCCCTGAAACGGGCAGGATGAATATGACATCATTTTCTGCAGGAAGGTTGTTGATTGACAGAAAAATTGTTATAGTAGCGATCTTGTTGTCAGTGGCCCTTGGAAACTGTTTTCTTGTCTGAGAAAAGGGTTGTAAGACTGTTCCTCTATCTGGCGTCCTGTGGGGGAGCTCCTTTGTGTTTCATTGGTCTCTAATCTGAAAAGGGCTGATGTCTTGGATATTTTGCCTGTGTGAGTTGCTCTTTGGTGGCCAGTTTCTATTACATGAGCATGTTAGAGCACGTTGGATGAAAATGCCAGTGAACTGTGGCATTATATTGTTCCTTAAGGCAGGATGATGTGGAGAAAAACATTCTTTCTGGACAATGTAAGTTCACTATTGCTGTCATGGAACTGACTGTATATTGTGCAGCTCTAGTTAGAACATATGCCATCCTCAAGACCAAGTCCCATGTGTAACTAGTTATCGATGTGTGAGGCTAATACAGACATGAATCTTATTGCAATGACGTATGCATCTTAAAGAATGCTTCGTTAAAATTTTAGGGGAGTTGCAGAAAGACAGGTCTGTTAACACTTGGGTCTACCTAACTAAATAATGTATTAAATCAGAGACAGAACCTGACTGTGGAAATTGTTTAGTGTGTGTGTGTGTGTGTGATTTGGATTTTTAACGTAACTTTAACAATTTTTCAGTAATATCGCTACGATGTCTGTATTGTGGCAGTTTATGGTGATGTCTAGCACTGGGGCATCATGCCGCAGACATGCAGCATTATGTCACACCCAGTCACATTATCCTGACACCAGGCCGACCAGTCCTAACACTAACCACTTAATGCTGAGCGCCAAGCGAGACAGCTGTTAGTACCATTTTGGTAAGTCTTTGGTATGACTCGGGTTCGAACCCGCGACCTCCCGCATCCGAGGTGGACGCTCTAACCGCTTAGGCCACCGGAGCGGTTGGAAATTGTTTGGTAGTCAGCTGGTCTTTCTTGGCCAACAGATCGACAGATGTTGGCACTCTGTACAATTGTAATGAAGGCAAAGGCAGAATCCAGAAAACTTTGATCCATAAGTGGATGCTAAGTCCTCTTTGGACAATGTCAAATTGTGTATGCAAGACCGTGTTTGGACTGGGGGATTCTGTCAAATCGGGACGCTGTAATCTCCAGATATTCACCGAACTAATCACGAATGGTCCAGGAACAGTACAAAACATCCAGGACTGGAATGCTGCTGAAGCCTGCCCTGGGTTGTAATGAATCCAGTGCTATGAATCTCCAGTGGTTACTAAAGATGCCACTCTGGAAGTGGAGTGTTCCCATAGCTGATGTTCTGCTGTAATGGAGCTAAAGCTTCTGGTGTTCCTCTTCGAATAGTAGATGGTACAGAATTGTTACCTGGAACCTGAGACTCGAGCATTGCTGTAGCTGGTGTGACAGGTTGTGAAGTGACATTCTGAGACAGGAACTGGATAGGTACCATTCGTTATTTAATGCCGGTGCTATGACTATCAATTCTGGATATCTGGCGCTACACTTTTGAAGACGCCAGGCTTGGGTATATTGGGATGACTGTAAACTGACGAAAATTGAAATGGTCAAGAGAGCATTGGACTTTTTATTATCAAAAGTGTCATTGGTTTTCTTGAAAAACCAGGTTATCTAAATCCTGATTGGTTAGCTGCTAAAGTACCTGACCTAGATAACAAAGTTAGACTGATTAAGAATGAATATTCGGTTCTCACCCATTTCTGTATTACATCTAATTTTTTTATATAAAGGATGATTTACTCAGAATCAGTTATTCCTAACACAAACATCAATCTTTGAGGAGTAATTTAGTTGTGATTATTTGAGGAATAATTTATTTCAATTATTCATCAGAATTACAAAGAGCTCAAACTTTATGATTTAGTAACAGTTTTTGGAATTATTGCAAATTCATTTAAAGACATTTTGGATCATACTGTGATACATCAAGACTAATGGCACATCAGCACAAAAAAGTGAACTTCATTCAGAATACCACTGGAACTCATTTGGATTGCTCGATATTTTTGGGTATGTAATAGAATTTAGGACTATTTAGGATTTCATTCACCATACTGTAGGTTATTTTTAATTTTTCAATTTGTAGTTTTGGGAAGTAAATCATATTTTTAATCTTGCAAAACTTGTTGGTTTTTGCTCTTTTCTGTTACTTAGTTTAAGACCAAGAAAATTGAGGGCTCATCTCATAACACAAATTTCTTTAAAATACATCAGAGAAATTGCAATTGTTTGTTTTTTTAAATTTATATTCACTTTGGGTTTATATTTTCTTAGTGCTTGGTACTTTAATTTCACATATTTGAGAAATCTTTAGTGATAGCACCATGTCATCTAAATTGGAGAACTTTGTTTTAGATCCTGTCCAGGAAGGGTTCAAGTCCTTGAAAAGGATGAGTTGCTTGAGCTTGTCAGACAATATGATCTTTCTGAAACAAAGGCCTCTTTAATCAATATTTTGGTTCTTTATTTGGTGAAAAAGGGTATTCTTGATAAAAGTGCTTTGAGTTTGGTTACTAAGTCTCTATTGGACAAGAAATTACAGTTAAAAACCAGACGAAAAACCGAGTTATGAAAGCTTCAGCTTCAGCAGAAAGTAATGCAAATGCAAAGAGAGAAAGAAGCAAGAGAAATGTAAATGCAAAATGACAAAAGAGAAATGCAAATGCAAAAAAGATGAAAGGAAATGCAAATTAAATGAAAGGAATTAGGACTGGCAAGTAGAGCACACTCTTCCCCTATACACACAAGTTCAGGTTTTGATGGTACCAGAAATATTAGGTTGGTACCCCTTTTAAAGAACAGGAAGTATATCTATATTTTCCTCTTTTTGAGAAAACTGATGAAAATTTGAAATGGTCAAGAGAGCATTGGACTTTTTTTTATTACAAAATGTACTTTTTGGCAGAGCTTGCAAATTCTACACTTCACTCTCAGTAAAATAAAGTGCTAGTTATGATGAGGATTATGAGTTGGTACCCAAGGCATATCATCAAAGGTTTTGGAACTGTAGAAGGAAACTGGTCAGACCTTTGTTGAGTTTGCATGTGAAAAAAAAGAACCATTTGACATGTGGTGTACAGCCTAGAAAGTTAATTAAGATTATGATAACTTCAGACAACAAAAACTGAGTAAGAGTTCAAGAATTACATCCATGGTGATGTCAAGACCTACCTTGATGAGAAAAAGGTAGAAACTTTTAAAAATGCTGCTAGTACAGATGACAATTGTTCCTTGAATTGAAAAGTTTCACTTATCCATAAATCTTTTCTCTTAGCAGGTTTTTGGCAACAAAAAACCCCCAAAACATTTAATTCCCACACAAGTACCTCCAAATCTCAAACAGGCACTATTTTCAGGAATCAAATTCTGATAACACTGACCAGGAATCCTAACCTCTTCCTATTTGAACTTATTGTAAGAAGAAAGGGCATGTTATTTCTGATTGCTACAGGATGAAATACAAGTAACAGAATAAAGACAGAGCTATTCCAATTGCTCTTATTTCTATGTGGTCAAGGTCTTTCTGATGTACTGAAAACAATACTTTTGTTGGGTCAAACAAACCCAGTCTGATTGTATTATGGAGAATTATGACTCATTCATGTTGAAAGGTTCTTATCATTTGGTGGTGATTTTGCCAAGCCTATTGCTACTAAAATAAAAGGAGACACATGTACTTCTCAGTTTTTATTATTAAGTATGTTGCTGTTTCTTAAAAGTCACCTTCTTGTGAAAGTGTTCTTATTATGGGTGTGGAGTACAGCTTTGTTAATGTTCCTCTTCATTGTGTTAATTTGTCATCAGACTTAATCTCAGGACCAATGACTATAGGTGTGGTGATTTCTTTGCCCATTGAAGACATTCATTTATTACTAGGCAGATAAGGTTGCAGTTAATCCACTTGTAACTGACATTCCTTGTTTGGATCAAAAAGTTGATTGTATTGAAATTGAAATCCCTAGTTTATACCCAGCTTGTGAAGTTACTAAGTTATGGCAAGAAGAGCTCTTGAGAATGATGTTTATCAGGAAATTATTCATTTAATTGACACATTTATTGGTCAGTCTTTCAGTGAAGTCACTTTTGCTCCTAATATTGATCAAGCAAAAGGTATTGATCATAGTGATGCTCATCAGATCTACAAAGAAGGATTCAAACCTTCGAAATGAGATGCTATCGCAAGATCTTGGGCATCTCATACACTGACCATGTAACCAATGAAGAAGTCCACAACAGGATCCAACGAGCCATCAGATCCTATGAAGACCTCTTGACCACTGTTAAAAAGAGCAAACTGAAATGGTACGGTCATGTCTCAAGATTATCTGGACTGGCAAAAAACAATCTTGCAAGGCACAGTGCGAAGGTGCAGAAGAAGAGGCAGACAGAAAAAGAGGTGGGAAGACAACATTAAGGAGTGGACAGGCATGGGATTTGGAGATTCCCAAAGGGCAGTAGAGAACAGGGAAAGATGGAGAGAATTGGTTGCAAAGTCAACTGTGGTGCCCCAACGACCTCTTGGGTTAAGGGATTGATGATGATGATGATGATGATGATGCTCATTTTACTTTTTGTTCTCTTTATTCTAATCAGGGTGACAAAAGATAATCACTAGATGTCTCAAAGGAACAAGATTCTAAGATCTCCTGTTTGTTTCACAAGGCTATTAGCAAAACTATTGCTACACAAAAACCGACTTATTTTTTAAAAATGGGGTTCTTATGAGAAAATGGAGACCACCTGAGGTACTCACTAGTGAAAAGTGGTCAGTGAGCTATCAAGTCATTGTTCCTAAGTCATATCAACAGGAAATTCTTAGTCTAGCCAATGACATATCCTTGGCTGGTCATTTAGGAGCCACTAAGACTTATCACAAGATGTTGAATCATTTTTACAGGCCAAAAATTAAAAGAAATGTTTCTAAATGCTGTAGATCTTGTCACACTTTTCAAATGGTAGGAAAACTCATCAGAAGACACCTAAGGCTCATCTGCAACATATTCCTTCATTTGACAATGCACAAGATTTCCAGAGGCTATTCCTTTGAGGAATATTACAACTAAATCCATAGTAAAATCTTTGCAAAAGGTTGTTTTTAACACTTTTAGCCTTCCCAAATCTGTCCAATCTGATCAAGGGTCAAATTTTTTGTCTGGGTTTTCCTGCAAGTTATGCATGAGTTAGGCATCAAACAGTCTAATTCTTCTGCCTATCACCATGAGAGTCATTTTGGAGAGATTTCCTCAAACTTTGGCAAATATGATGCAGTCATATTGCTTTGATCCTAGAAAAGAATGGAATAAGGGTGTTAATTTGTTGTTGTTCGAAAATCAATTCAAGAATCTTTAGGTTTTAGTCCATTTTTATTATTTTTGGGGCATACTCTCCGGACCATTCAAGTCATTAACGGAAAAACATCTTTCAACTGATAATTCAGAAATAAATTTTCTTGACTACATCTCTGAATTCAAATAGACCAAAACAGATTAATTTCCACTGCCAAGAATCAATGACTGCATTGACTAAACTGGAAATGCAAAATGTCACCAAATTTGACCTTTTGAAAGATTATTGCAAATTCCACTTACTGAAGAAGCAAAAGAAATTTTGAAACTCATAACTCAATATAAAGTGATGCCATTGGGATGAATGGTTCACCTTGTCCTTTCCAAAGTTTAAAGAACATGACAGCATCTGTTCTAGATACTTGTGATGCTTACATCAATGACACCTTGAAAAATCACTTGGAAACATGCAAAAGTTCTTTGCTTGAGTCAGTGTTGCAAATATGACAATTAATTTAGGCACAAGTTACTTTTGCCATGCTTGTGTTACATATTTAGGACTTACTGTGGGACAGGGTCAAGTTAAGTTATAGAAGTTAAGGTCATGGCTTTTTTTGAATTCAGTGTCTATCATTTCTTTCAGCTCAAGATTTTAATCAATCATATAAAGTGTCTGTTGATGCAGTTTCTCTGTTTGGCTTTATTCTGTATATTGTAGTATGCATAGGATATATTCCTATGCAATATTAATTTATTGTATGTTTGAAAAAGAAGTTGAAGAAGTTTTATAGTACACAACTTTCTTTTTCTTTATGAGGGGAAGAGTTACGTATATCTATATTATGTGTGTTAATTTTCATGACTATAGATTGTAAGGGTCATTTAGTAAATACCATATTAAATACAAATTTTCTAGATGACTGGGAGTTTGTACTTTATGATGAGGTAATTTGTTTCAAGATAGTAAGCAGTACTCTTATCAAAGCGAACATGTTGATGAGATCTGAATTCAGTTCATGGTTCTTGAAAAAACAGGTGGACCTTATTCCTGATTGGCTGGCTGCTAAAGTACCTGACCTTGTTGACAGAGTTAGACTGATTTAGACGGAATATTCAACTTTCATTCATTTCTGTATTACACCTTAGTTTTTATATATGGGATGATTTACTGAGAACTGTTATTCCTAGCATAAACATCAATCTTATGAGAGTAATTTAGTTAGGATCATTTAAAAGGACTTAATTTATTTTAATTATTCATTGGAATTACAAAGTGCTCAGACTTTATGATTCAGTAGAGTTTTTGGAATGACTGAATTCATTTAAAGAGATTTTCGATTATATTACTGAGACATAACAAGACTATTGGCACATCAGCACAGAAGAGTTAAGTTCATTTGGAATACAACTGGAACTCATCTGGTGTATTCTATACTTTTGGACTTGTGATATAACTTTTGGACTATTTAGGATTGACCATACTATATATTAATTTGAATTTTTAACTTGTATTTTAGGGAAATAAATTATATTTTGAATTTTGCAAAACTTGTTAGTTTTTGCTCTTTTCTATTACCCAGTTTAAGACCATATAGCTGTAACAATTTTAAAAGGAATACAAGAAATGAAAGTATATTTCATAAGCTTTGGTCCCCCAAAAGTGTTTCTCAGGAATAAACAGACAAAAGCGAAGATTAAAATTTTATATCCAAAGCAATTTAATTTGCCTTTAACACCTATTCTCTGACTGGCAAAGTATGAAATAAAGAATGTACTATCTGACAGGGCTATATACATAATATACATGAATTTTGTGCTGATCCCATTTAGCAAGCGGATCTGAGTTCGCTCACCTGGCTGATATATGCCTAAAAGCCAAATTCTTGGCAGTTAAATCTGGGTCAGTAGGATATTTTCTGAATAAGGTTCTCAAATTTTTATATCTTCATCAGTATTTAAAGGCACATCAAGATCATTTGTCAAATGTTGAAAGGCATCCATTACAGGATACTTTCTGAAAAATTTAGTCATATTCTATGTTCTTTTTTGCAATAAAGTTGTACATTTTCATATTTTTTTGTATCAGTGGCCATATTTGATGGTGGATGTTAAAGCTTTCAAGCTAGGATGTTTGTTGTTAAATTTGGTCAAATTCTGTTCAGCAGATTTTTAGAAGTAGTTATTAAAAGCTTTTCCATCTGTAGTAAAAGCAGCCATAATTGATGGCATTTGTATAAACTTAAAAGCCTTCATGCCAAGATGGTCTATATCATAGTCAAATTCTCTTTAACAGTTTATGTGAAGAAATCATTTAAAAAATTTCCTTTTTTAGTAATAGAGACCACATTTCATTTTTAATCAGCATCACTTGCACAAATCTGTAAGTTCTCAATTACAGAATGTTTTCTGTCAAATCTGATCCAGTTCTGTTGAGCAGTTTTTGAGTAGAAATCATTGAACTTTTTTCTAATTTTAGTAATGGTAGCTATATTTAACTGCATATCCAAAGCATTTATGCATACGTTAAATCCTCTTTATGCTTGATGCTTTCCATCAAATTTGGTCAAATTTTGTTGCGTGGTTTATGAAAAGCCATTTAATGGGTTTCTATATTTAGTAATAGTGATCATATTTGAAAGCAAAGCAGCAGCATATGCATAAATCAGAAAGCCGTCTCTACCAGGGTTCTTTCTGTAGATTTTTGGACAAATTTTACTGAGAAGCATTTGAGAAGAAGTCATTTAAAGGTTTTCCATTTTTAGTAATGGTAGCCAGATTAAATGATGGATTGGCATCCAATGAATAAATTTGAATGACTCTAATACCAGAATGTTCCCATTAAAATCATAGTTATATTGGTTAAGAAGAGTTTTTCGAGAAGCTGTAAATAGTAACTATGAATGAACAATGGATGATGCATTAAGGACCATGCCATAAGCTCACTTTACCTTATGGTCAGGTGAACTAAAAATTAAATTTATAGTACAGTCATTTTGAAAAACAAACTTCAGTTATACAAAACACACAATTTCTTCATTCATTGTAAAAGCATGACAGTTTGATTTTGTTAGAAATTGAATACGATAATTTAAATAATAATAATGGTGATGAATTTATTACATTTTCGAGATCAACTAAACTTTTTGACTGACACAAAAACAGAGTGAAAATTTCTGATGAATGATTAAAACAGGTTAAGATCTATGTACAAGTTCAAATACTAACTAATAAATGTGAGTACATTTCAATCAATACCAGATTAAATGAACTAAAATCCACACATAAGGAATTTGCGTGTAACCCAGGCTGGGGACAATGAACCCTTAAGGGGGATTTCATCCCCCCCTCCTTCCACGCATTATACTAATGTCTTCTAATTTTTACAATTAAGTAAGTGTTTAATAATATGTGCTCTTTCAATTTACTGAAAACCAGGGAGTAACCATGGCCTCACATACCATGTTTATTTAATTACACCCATTGTTAACATAGTGTAGCAAAATTATAACTATATAATTGTTTGATGACAGGCACATAGCTTATGTCTCACAAATTTATCATCTTTACCTCCTGATCTTATCATTTGAGAAATACTGTACACTACTAGCTACAATGAACATGTAAGTAATACAATGTACACTTAACTATGTACACTTAGCTACTGTATTTACTTGCTTACAAGTTGAGTCAAACTTCAAACAACAAAGACCCTGATCTGCCACAGCATAATGTGCTGCACATTAGGGTCTGTGTTGTTTGTTCTATTGATTACCTCTAACAAACTGCACAGACCCAGATCTGCTGGCACATTAAGTGATGGCAGATCTGGATCTGTGCATTGTGCAGCTGGACTCTACTTATATGCAAATACAGATGGTATGTACACTTAACTAAATCACAGCACATTTAATGCCTATAGCACAAATACTGGGGTCCAAGATGAAATCCATGTTTACTATTTCATTGTGTTGCTTATATTTATCATCCATAAAATGAAGTAAAAGCATTTGTTATGATACAACTCATCAAGAAAAAAGAAATGAAGATCAAATTTTAAGATTTTTATCTAAGTTCTTATCTTTTTCTATAAGGACTTCATCTACCTAAAAATAGTGTTAAATTTCTAAATGCTCATGGCTTGGCAGTGATAATTTGGAAGAAAATGAACACTACATGATTGAATGACTAACTGTAGCTAACAGAAATTTTACAACACAATAGTCTAATGATTTGATGACTAATATGTCTAACAGAAACTTTATAATTCCATAGTCTAATGTTGTGAAAGCACTTTGGTATCAGTCAGTAGCAAAGCATCAAGAAGCACAACATTCACGTTATAAATTTTCAATTATTTTTGGCAAGCAAAGAAAACAGAGATTCTATGTGTTTAGCTACAAGATCCACCAGAGTGGGCCTTTCTCTAGGAACATGTGTCCGTGGTACACTAGCACCATCACTGTCACTCCCTTGCTGTCGAACATTTGACCCACTCTGATCTGAACTCTCAGAGCCAGAATCCTGCTGCTGCCTTTCCTCCCTATCAGGATCCTTACTGGTCCCAGGCTTGGGAGAATATGCCCTTTTAGGGGATTTTGTCCCCTTCATTTCCCTTCTTTCATCTGCATTCATTTCTTTTGTAGAGGCTTCCGAGTCCATTTTTTCAGTTTCTTCTGTGACTTTATCATTTGCAATTTGTTCTAAGCTTTCTACTTTATCTTCATCTATTGATGACTCTGTCTTTTTAACCTCCGCATTCTTTTCCTGTAAGTCTTCATTAGAGCTGTTTTCATGATTTTCTGTGCTACTACTTCTTTCTTCCTCTCCCTTACTGCTAAGACGCCTTCGCTTTGATGGCGTTTCACCTGAAATATTCAATGTATCACAAACTGATAAACTGATGAATAATCTGATAAAATGATCTAAACATATGAACATAGATTTTTTTCTTCACATGTCAGGGGTCAATGTGGAATGAAGTAGACTGACAACCCATCACTAGTGCATATAATGGGCTCATTTGACTTCCTTTTGACAGGTTTTACTGTATGATGAACAGAATCAAATTCTTTTGTAGAAAAAGTGATATCCCATAATTCTAAGTTTTTATTTCTATACAGCTACAAACCTGCAGAATTTTCAGGCTGAACACTCTCCTGGCTGTCCTGAGAGGATGTTCGCCTTCTTCCTATCATTTTGGCCTGGGTAGCTGCTACAGCAGCAGCAGCAATCTCAGCTCGCTGTTGCTGGTGTTCACGGCACATCTGCATGATGCATTGCAAGCTCTCCATCAACAACTGATTCAAATGCTTTGGAGGCTGGACGGAAAATATTAGCAACATTGCCCTCAAGTCCTGCAACAACAAAAAAAAAAATTCTGGAGATATATTATTTATTATATATTCTGAAGAAATTCAAATGATGAAATTATTTTCTATTCACAGTTAAATAATCAGTGCATATATTAATAACCTGAGTAATAGTGAGCTATTCTGCACATGTAGCAACCACCCACTCTCCCATTTCTATCATCTCACTCCCATGATGGAGTTTAGTCCACAGTCAAAAAAAAGGGTACAACTCTTTTGAAAATACACTGAGTACAGTGATTGGTCAATACACAAATCATCTGTTAATGACCAATATAGATACAGCTCTCCCTTGTTATAACACTGTAGTTGGGGTCGTATATGCTCACTGCATTATATACTGAACTGCAGTATAGCATTAATGATCAAATATTTTATGACAGCCAGTTTGCATGTTGGATAGGATGGTGGAATAAAATATCAAATGTGTAGTAACAATTTTAGTTGATGGAAATTAAATACATTTTTGCACTTCATAATATCTGTACATTTAATTTTGTCAAAAAATGTTTCATAACATGGCAGCCCCTCCAAGAGCTCTTAGCAGAAGCTCAAGTTTTCAGTAGTTTGAGATAGTTTTCAGTCATGAAAAATGCTTCAAATTCTGTTATTAGTAGTAAAAAATAAACATGCTGCTGTCAACTATAATCATAAATTCTAAAACTGGTACACTGGTGTCATCTCCAAGATAAAACCAGCTCAATTAGAAGAGCAAATCAATTTTGTGTAATTTTTTTTTAATATCCGGGGGTCAAAAATAAGCTAGGGTCAGCAACAAAAAATAGTGATGGTGGGCCATCTGGAACACATTTTCTTTTTGGCTTTTGATAGTGGAGCTGCATCACTGGTACAAAACTGAAATGTTTTGGACATGCTGTAGTACTTTCAATCAATTTTGCTAAATTCTGTTGAGGTTTCTTTTTCAGAACAAGCTGTTTGAATGTTTTCATATTTTATGTAATGATAACAATATTTACATACCAATTGGCATCATTTTTGTACAAAAATGAATAGTTACCATACCAAAATGCATCAGTTCATAATTTGTCAAATTCTCCTGAGTAGTTTGTTTGAAAATTATTTTAAAGATTTTTCAATATTTAGTCATGCAGGAATATTTTTTGATGCATCATAATTATTTGTATAACCATGAAAGGCTTTAAGCAAGCAGATGATACAATTTTGTCAAATTCTGTTAAGAAGTTTTTTGAAAAGTTGTTTAATATATTTTTTCCAACTTTTGTTAATTGCAGCCATATTTGATGCCAAATCGGCATTGTTTGTACAACTGCAAAAGACCTCTATGCCAAGATGCTTGGAAATTGGTTCAGTGGTTGATAAGCAGAAGTTTAGAGTAGCAAATGTTGACAGACACATGATGCACAACAGACAACGCTCATACATTTCTTCCAATGCTGCTGACTGCCTGTGTCATGTAAACATATATGAAAAGTTCTCTCTGATTTAGAATCATTTACGGAATCTAGAAAGGCCCTTTTTATGCCCAGATGCTTTCTGTTAAAGTTGGTCAAATTGTGTGTTTTTTGGAAGTCAAGTTATTTTTAAAAATCTTATTTAGTAACAGCAAAAATATTTAATGGTTAATCAGCATCATTTGTATATACATGAAATCTCTTTATGTTGATATTATTTCTGTTATATCTGGCCAAATTTTATTAAGTGGTTTTGAGAAAAGTCATTTAAAGTTGCTATCCTTATTAATGGTAGCCATTTCTGATGGCAGCCAAGCACCGTTTGTACAACTATTAAGCCCCATCATGCCAAGATGCTTTCTGTCAAATCTGCTGATGTTCTATTTAGTAGTTTTCAAGAAGTCATCCTGTTAAAGTTTTTTTCTTTTTCTGTGGTTTTAGTTTTACAAAATTGAAACCCATCATGTCAGGATACTTCTGTCAAAGTTGACTGTTCAGCAATTTTCAAGATGAAGTCATTTAAAGGTCTTTCTTATTTAGGTTTTCTGAAAAGAAGTTATTTTTCTGTTTTTAGTAAAGGTACAATAGCACTTCGATTATCCGGCACCTGATTAACCATCACTCTGTTAACCATCAGGGCACTGTACATCAAAATATTAAAAACAGGTACAATACAAATGTAGATATTATGATTTTTTTCATGACCCGGTCTATCATATAATACTTTTAATGTACATATTCTATTATCCGTCTATTCTCATATCTGTCAAGGTCTCACACCCCGAGGGATAATCAAAGTTCTACTGTAATACTTAAAGGCAAATCAATTTCAGGTGTCTTAAAGAAAACTCCATGACAATACCATTTTATCAAGATGAGGAGTGATAAGGTTTTTGACACGGACAACATTAGACCCATGTTGGAGGTCAGACTGCACCATTTTTTATGGACCTGCTATATACATACTGCTACAGTGTTTTGATAAAAAAGTCCAACAAATACAATCATCCTTTCAGAAGAAATAACCACAGGAAGATTTTCCAAACAGCCACCGATGCAGACATTTAGGTGGTTAGATAGCATTATTTGAACACAGGACCAACTGCATAATGCAATAAATGTTTCAGTGGAAACCCCATTATGATATGACCATCTGTTGAGATATGGTCATAGCAAGATTATAAGCAATCTGCTGTGGCTATACCGGATGTTCAAGGGATACTGTTTTCATTTGGGACCAACTTGACCTCTGGATGAAACTGCAAAGTTTCATGACATTCCTTCCAGTAGTTTAGGTAGAGTAGTGACAACAAACAAATGCTAATAGTTGAAGGATGCATGCCCATTGCTTCCATATAATCAGTTGTCCATATGATCAACTTTTGGTCAAGAAGAACAACTGCAAATACAAGTAGCTGGATTAAATATGTCCAATAATAGTACAATTTACTGTATATGTATCAGTAATTAGCAAATATGTCTATGAGTAGAAAAAGCAGAAACAATTAAAATATTAAGATACTTTAATACTAAATTTCATTGTACATGTAAAATCAAATAAATACCTACTCCAAGTCTGCAAGCTAAGCAGATCCTACTAGCTGAATTTACACACAGATCTGATGCATAGTCACTTTATGTGTCGTCTTGTGAACACAAGTGTCAAGGCTCTGATCTTCGCTTACATGGATTTTGTTGCACACCTGTGCTAGGTGATTTACTTTTATCAACTGGTAGTCACCGATGATCGCTGACTGACAGTCAATTAAGTCAGCTTTGACTAGAGAATGCTTGAGATTTCTGTACGACAAATTACATATTGTCATAGTGGCACTAACTTAGTGACAATCTGATTAGAGAATAAACTTTTTTGTATCTTACTCCCTCTTGAGAATTGCATTTATTTTTATTTTAAAAACATGACACATTGTAATTATGATTGCATGAGATTATATTTGTCTTTGCTTCTGATTTCTGTTACTCTCTTCTATGTTGGACCTGTGATTGTCATAAATAAAAATGAAGCTGACATGGTCCCAAGCATATTTCACTGGAACAACCTTTATTTCTTTCAAATATCGTCTTCTCTTATTTTCTTGAGTAATACATAGAAGCAGTCAAACTATATTAAGAGAGGTAACTACCAGTCTAACAATTTTCTCTTAGGATTAGAATTTTAGTTACGTCCATTTACACAGTTTGACTGGTTATTCAAGACCAAAAGGCCAGTAGAGCTAAATACATAAAGTGCCTTATTATTATAAACATGAACTATTATTAATAACAGATGAGTAGACATCATGCCATTGGCTAGGGAGATTGGGAGAGATTAATCCCTCCAAGCCAAAAAATCTGAATTAGAACGTGCATAAATTCACATAACACTATTAAATCCCAAATTTACCCCAACAATTCTGCTACATATGGACAGTAATTCTCTCTCTGTCTTTATGCTTTCCATTGCAGCCTTCTCTGCTGTTATTGAAGCCACCACTGAATCCAGAAGGGGGCGCCCCTGCTCATTTAAAACTTGTTGGTAAACCTAGAACAATGATTTGAAAAAGAAATTAGAGCTTTTTCTGAGCAAGATCTAAAACATAACCTTGTTTCAGTGTTATGAGTAAGTAGTTTTAAGCGATGTTGAATTAACCTCAATACCCATCTTGTTGTGCTGTGAATCAACAATAATACTTGAATATATCCACTTCACATGCAAAAAGCAGTAACATTTAAAGAATATTTTCAGAGGTGCACATGTTGATGTGTGTCAAAACCTCTTTGAGTAATGTTTTATTGATCTCTGAAAAGATTGGTTATCTTGAAAATAAAGGTAATTATACAGAAAAGCAAACAGCTTCATCAGACAAAGTATTGTAAGAATGAAACCAATGCAATTATAAACTAAGCATTAAACCAGTTATGCATGCATGCAACAGCCCCCCACCCCCTCAGCTTCTCACTACTGAATGTCCAGCCAGGATGGCATTCCCCTCCATAAATTTTCTGAGGTCCCTTGGTACCTTGTGCCTTGCTTATACTGTGGTCTGTGATTTTGGACCCTGTTGTGTGTTAGCTATCAAGGGAGAGATGTATCAATGTTTTTACAGACCTGCCAACCCTACCAAGATTTTGTTTGTAAGGCATGTAATACTTTTCCACAAGTTAAACCAATTTCAGTAAGGTGTAATGAAATATCATGTACTGCATAGATGGCTTGAAAATATTGCATTTTAAAAGTTCAAAAGTGTGATTGGATCCTGTGATGTCAACACATGTTCAATTGTTAAGTTCATAAAGTATACTTTGATCATAATGACTTCCAGTTCAGTTTCAGAAACTTTAGTTCTAAACGCCACACAGGTGTATGACTTCTTATCTTCCAATTGGATGTAATCTTTGGTCTTTTTCTTTCCCCATGGTGGCAGCAATCATTTTTCCCACCAGGAACAATTCTCAATAAATGCATAACATGGTATCCAATAAATATTATGCTTTTTCCAAGCACAGCCATGGAAATCTGAATTTTCCTTTCTGAACTTCAGTGCTAATGTTTGAACTTCAGAAGAGGCAGACAGTTCCGTTCAATATCAGTGCGTTTTCCTTTGAAGGACTCCACTCCCAAAATATTCTCCACACAACAGCTTTATCATGCAGGCATTTTGGATGAAGATAGATGGGCAGATTAAAGCACCTAGGTACTCCTGTAAAGTTAGTCTTGTTGCCTGACCAACTCAATTGAGTCTAATATGAAAACCCAGATACCAACCACATTTGGACAAACCAATATTAGAATTGGACTGCAAAGATTGTATTTTTTTATTTTGTGCTCTTTTCATTTTTTTAATTTAAGAGTCAGTTCAGTAATACTTGTGTTGAATTCATAAGAGTTGACAGGGCTGTTATTATCATAGTCTAATTCCTTCAGTGTATTAATATCCAAGTGCACAAATATTGTTAAAAATGTTTTAATTACCTGCTGCTGCTGCTATTAGCACTAGAGCACCTTCGGCATGGTGGATATAAATCCTCAATGGAGGAAATTTTCCCAACAAATTATGAATAATCACAACAACAACTACTGCTACTACAATAAAAACTAAACAAACTAATTGTGCCCTAGGAATTGTATGTCCCGTCCCCCCCACCACCCCATTTTACCCATTGGCATCCGCTTCCCAACACATGACCCATTGGTAACTAAGTAAATCAAAACCAAAATTTAGCAATATAGAAAACTTACCATCCAATCCAGCAAACCAAGGATATAAAAGAAACCCATCTTTCATTTCTTGTGATCTTTCTTTGGGGAAATACTGATATCTGAACGGGAATCATCAATCTCTGAGCTTCATAGCCAGGTTCTCATGGGACTAGCTGAGCACTGGGTACTTGCATGTTTTGGGGGGAAGGTGATGTGTATATTTTTCTGAATGAGCATTAAGAATCTGCTAACTTGAAGAGTAATATGTATCACACTTTTTAAGCTGTTCGTGGAAACCACTTTTTTTAGTATATTTATGGTAATATTGCCTGTCATCATGTGACTGTGAACTGGCTCAAGCAGGGCAAGATGATTATCTAATTTCTGGCAGCATAAAACAATTAACATCCCTTTGATTTTGTCTGCAGGATGAATTGGGTTCAGTGTTTATAGTTTGTCAATATGGATTATTCCATGTGTGATCAGAATATCAAAATGATTAAAGAGATTAATTAATTATCTTTGGAATACTAAAGGGATCAATCAGCATAAAACAGGCTGGATTTGGCAGCGTTTAAAGTTTGTAGAGATCTCTGAACATACATTATCTCCCAATGCGAAATGCCAAAATCTAAGCAACCGAAATATCACATGAAATTAAAAAATGGATGGAAACTGGAATTTCTGTTGTTGGAATCAATTTCAATAGACATGAATATGCATTCTTCCCTTCCTGTAAAGTTGATTTTAAAATCTGCTACAGTGGCAAGAATGACTCTATGCGTCATGAAGCATATTAAAGCATAATAAATACGACAATAAATATGCCATTACTGAAATCAAAGTTTGTGGTGGAATCTGCATCAAATGTGGATTAGATTTATGTGCCAAGATACTGCTTGCCACCTTTATAGCTGAACATAATCTCCTGTTTACAGCAGCAGATAATGTTTCAGACCTGGTCTAAATCATGTTTCCTGTCTCAGAAATTGCACAAAAGTTCTAATACAAACAGATGAAAATAGAAGAAAGCTACTCATAAAGTGACCCAAAGTTCTGGGTCCTCAGTGGGATAAGAAAGATAAAGACATGTGTCACAATGAAAAATTTGCCATTCTCATTGAAAATCCTCTCTCTTTTAATGTCAAAACTCTCGACCAAATTGTGCAAATCTCCTTATTTGTCCTAAGCTGATTCCTCTGTTTGGTCACACGTATGCAGGTGTCATCTGCACATAATAAAGTGATCTGGGATAAGAAAGATAAAGACATGTGTCACAGTGAACAATTTGCCATTCTCAATGAAAATTCTCCTCTTTTAATATCAAAAGTCTCTAACTAATTGTGCAAATCTCTTGAATTGTCCTCAGCTGACTTCTCTGTTTGGCCACATGTATGATAGTGTTGCAGGCTGAGTAAGACAGTGCATTAGGACTGCTAAGGTCCAAGGCCATGGAGAGAACACTGTATGAATTTCCTCTGCAAAATGCAGTATTAACCAAGGTTTGATGGACAAGTATGGATGTACACACGCAACACAATAAATTCTTTCCACATTTGTGGTGAGCATAAAAAATGGGGGCTACAGAACCATTTTGGAAGTTGAATACTGACCTTGGGGAAGAAGTTGCAAAAGAATTGATAAATATTTTGGTTAGCCAGGCAGATCCTCTCATCCATTAAGACAGCATCCACATAGTCAATGAAGAAACTGCTACTGCACAGAATGGAGATACACTTCTTGTCAATCTGAAAAACAATAGTCTTTATTCATTACTTTCTCAAAGGTGGAAATGATTGTTAAAATATTGTTGAGATCGGCACGTACAAGAATGCCACATTTTTAATACAGTACTTAATATACTGTGATTTCACCTTTTCTTTTAACAAGGTACCAATTTGTGTGGATTTTTATGGCTGCAACAAACCATGAATTTAAAGACCCACTGAAATAATTATTCTATGGAAACAACAGGACACCTTTTCAAATCCACAAATCTAAATCCTTTAACATGAAACCAAAGAGTTGTACACACCCCCCCCAAAAAAATTAATAGTATGTGTTCAAAGTTATAAAGACAATGATAAAAAATTATGCTTCTTTGAGAGCTGTAGAAAATTCATTTGAGTTATTATTTTCTGATTCTGCAGCACTAAAAATGGTGGTGGTAATTGGGGAGGGGGTTTACTTAACTGCATGAAGATAGACACATGAATCTTTAAATCTTGAAACATGAAAACATTCTGAATGTCCAAACAAACAGCAACACCAAACAAGAATAAAATCTGCTACTTCTGCAAGAGACTGACTGAGGCAATTAAGGATGATGATTTGTTCACAATGTACCTTCACTGGGAAAAAAGGAATAGAAAAATAGTCTTGTTATTACTCTCATGGAATGTCATGTGTATTTAAAATGTCTTCCCTTGCAAGTTATCTTATGAATACTGTATAGAAACCAATCCATGACAACATCCCTTTTATTTATAGGTAAAAATTTTTAAAGTATTTTGTCACTTTTGTAAACCATATAGTTAATGTTGTTAGCATGAGACTATTGAAGTAATGCACATTTTAAAAAACGGATATCTTTACAAAGCAATGGATCCAACCAATCCAAAATCAATCAAACATTTATAAGCATGTATTTTCTTGTACTAGTCTTAGCTGAATATCTATCCCCAAGTAAGGGTCACAACCAGAAAAAGTATGGGAAAATGAACCCTTATCTATTTGAAAGTCCGATTATTTCAAAGATTTGAATAACCTGAAACTGATTAAGGAGACAATATTGTGACTTACCTCACTGTGGTATATCTCGTACCACAGCTTGGCAAAGTATGGAGAATGGAGTGGCACTCCTTCATAAGCAACCATGGCACCTGGAATAAAACAAAGTTTGATACAACCAGAACATCTTGTGGCTTTTCCACCAATAGTCCATAAATACTTTGCTGCAAGGTGAAATAGTATTATGTTCAAAATCTTGTTATAAATTTGTAGAATTATTCAAATATATTAGGTGAAAGTAAACTTTCTAGTAAGTAAACAAAAGAAAAATTCATTTCATTTGAAGAGTGGCTGTGAGGAGTGCTTTAATGATACATTACATCATACCATCTGGTATATGGAGGCTTGTATAAGATTTGCATGGTATTATTTTCCAATAACTGGTGGAAAAGTTTTTCAGCTGCAATTATAATTATTTTTTTTAAACTCATTTTTGTTTTCAAACAGAGCAAAGACCTAGTTTAACAGACTACTGCATGTTTACCATGGCATTATGGAAATCACTTAAAAGCTTGTCTATTTATGTGATAGTCATGATTTATCTCATTTGCTTTTTTTCCTCCAACAGAAACGGTTTTTATCACTCAAAGCTTGTCTGTTTATATTATGTCACTCAAAAGATTGTCCATTTATGTGATACGGTTAATGCAAGCTGCTTTTTTTTTACCCTGAAGAACATTTGCATCAAATTAACAAGATTACACTTAAAAGTCCACAGAGATTCAAAACCAACCATTAGCTCTGAAAAATAATGATACACACTTTCTATATATTAAACCTGTGTCTCCAGGCTTTTTTTTTAATAATTGGATCACCTAGTTAACTAGAGGAATCTGAGCCTGACAGTGATGGTTGCCAAGGGCAACTGAATTAAGGTCAGGGCAAGAGAAGACTGGGCATGCAATTTATGGTGTGCTAACTGATAATCAATATAGCTCAACCACATGATAATGCTCATCAGTACAACAAACTTCTGGATATAACACTATGTTGTAATGGACCATGTCATTGAAATTAAATGATTGTACAGCAGCATGGATTGTACTCCTATTGCCGTTGTATTGTGTTCTGAAGTATACAATTGTCACACACTCCTAATGATGTTGCATTATGTGCCAAGTATAAAACTGTCCTACACACTCCTACTGCTGTTGTATTGTGTTCCAAAGTATATAATTGTCATACACACTCCTACTGCAGTAAGACTGTGTTCCAAAGTATATAATTGTCATACACACTCCTACTGCAGTAAGACTGTGTTCCAAAGTATATAATTGTCATACACACTCCTACTGCAGTAAGACTGTGTTCCAAAGTATATAATTGTCATACACACTCCTACTGCAGTAAGACTGTGTTCCAAAGTATATAATTGTCATACACACTCCTACTGCAGTAAGACTGTGTTCCAAAGTATATAATTGTCATACACACTCCTACTGCAGTAAGACTGTGTTCCAAAGTATATAATTGTCATACACACTCATACTGCAGTAATACTGTGTGGCAAAGTATACTTACTGCAACAGTATTATGTTCCAAAGTATACGACTGTCACACACATTCCTTTTGCCATTGTATTGTGTGCCAAAGTATATAATTGTCATAAACACTCCTACTGCGGTAAGACTGTGTGGCATTGTATATAATTGTCACACACTCCTACTGCAGTAAGGTTGTGTGGCAAAACTGCAACTATCCTTTATAGTTAAATTATGAGAAGTACAATACAAACAGATGCGTAAAATAACCGGTTAATACTTCCTGCCGAATATATATTATCTCCAATATATTTTGACAAAAAATTAATCAAGTGCTCTCTTACAAGAATTTCACATACTCGAGAGCCCTTTTGTGGGTCTGGCAACCTGCCTTATTTCAGATTCCATTCAGAACACTATACCTGTATTGACATCAAAACACAAACTAAAATATAAGGGTATATTTTTATGGCCAAAGATTAATAACTATACTACTTACTGAGATTGATGATGGGTTCTGTCAGCATCTGGTTGTTGACAGCCATACGACAAATCAGGTCTACCAATATATGATAGGGAAGAAAGAACTCTGAAAGGGCTGTGTCATATGCATCATCAACTCCCTGTTAAAAGGTAAGGTTATACATCATATGTATCATCAACTCTGTGTTAAAAGGCAAGGCTATGTGTCATATGCATCATCAACTCAATGTTAAAATGCAAAATTATGAAATTATGTGTCATATGTATTATCAACTCCTTAGTAAAAGGCAATGTTATGCATCATATACATCATGAACTCCCCTGTTAAAAGGCAATGTTATGTGCCTTGTGCATCAATTCCCTATTAAAACGCAATGTTACGTGTCAAATGCATGATCAATTCCCTGTTAAAAGGCAAGGTTATGTGTCGTATGCATCATCAACTCTGTTAAAAGGCAAGGTTATGTGTCATACGCATCGTCAACTCCCTGTTAAAAGGCTAAGTTACGTGTCATATGCATAATAGTGCAGCATTATGTACATTCACATAAAGGCTTGCCAAATTTTCTTCTAAAAGCATGGGACAATAACTGATATGGGCATAACTAAAATACCCTAAACTCCCACCATATTAAGTCATTTTTCTTCTTTCAGTCTTGTGACCTAGAACCCAAAAAAACAGGTGCCTTTCTTTATCACAAATATAAGCCATCTACAAAATTTAGTTATGGTTTGCAGCAAAGAACTTAAGCTATTTTATGTCCTGAGTTCTTCTGACTTTGATCTTTGATGTTTTAACCCCCAAATCAATAGGTTTGTTTGGTTTTTGGGGTGTTTCTTTGCAGGTCAACCACAAAATTTACTCAAGGCATGTGGTACAGAATTTGAGTAGTTTTGTGGAAACAAGTTTTCTTTTTTTCAGTTGCTGTTAACTTCACCTGCAATATTTATAATGAACAGGATTCTAACTGGTTTCAAATGCAAGTCATCCATGAAGTCTGGTTCAAGCAAGTGAAAGGGAACTCGAAATATTTGCATAGGAACCATTTTTCTTCTCTGATTCATTGTGACCCTGATGTTTAAAATTTGACACCCAAATCAACATATGTCCTTCTTATCTCAAATGCAAGCAACTGACAAAGTTTTATTAAGGTATCTGGCATTTAAGTTATCTGAACATTTTTACTGCTTTCAGTCCCTGTGACCCAAACTTTTGGCCTTTTGAGCTGGAAATCAATAGATTTCTTCCTTTCTCCAGATGCACGCTACTTAAAAAGGTAGGTGGTGGAGAATTTGAATTATTATATGCAACTGGAAGCTTGACAGATGGATGGACAAAAAGATGGGTGGACAATATGCTCTGCCTTATGATGGACACATAAAAAAACTGCAGTCACTGGCAAGATTGTTCCCCTTTTAATAACCACACAACCTGAAATAAATCTGAATTTTTTTATCTTAACAGCCTTCATGTTTTCACTATACTGGTTAATTCAAGAGTTAATATTCAAGACTGAACACTTACCAGATTAAAAATTTGAGTGTTAAATCTTATCAACTATAAATCTTAATACAATTATACATCAATTAAAGGTGACAGGATTTTAAATTTTCTATTGACATATGGTGTCTCACCAGTGGGTGAACCACATGACTGAGGAATGGTCAACATATGGCAAACGATACACATTATATTCCACTGGATGAGAATGCTAGGGGAGAAAAGTCATGTAAACAAAGTTCCACTTTTTTAGCATCATTAAGTTTTTGCGAATTAAGCAATGATTACATATTAACAACATTAAAATTTGGGAAAAATAGACAATCAACTAGATCTATACAGTTTAATCACATTTCTTCAATTGCTTTTATCCAATGCCAAAAATCGAAGATCCATTTTAAAGTTATTCAAAACTCAAAGCCATTTATCCCACAATCACATTTATCTGATGTTTTTCATGGCAATGATTTTTCTTGGATAAAGGAGATTAGACTGTACTCTCGTGCATCACAGCTTTCTTTAAGAAGTCTAATTTCTGGTGAAGCAAGATTTCTCATCTACCGTATCTGCCGAATTTGATCCTATCCATAACTCTAACCTTTCCGGTCTGGATCATTAAATGCAACTCGAAGTACCTAATTTGTTTCACATTAAGTATTTTAAATGTATTATGTACTTTTAGCTACATATAACTGAAAATGTATTGAGTTACAGATAGGATAAAATTCGTGATGCTGTGTGGAATTAAACTACAACAACTTTCGGTTTCATAAATATTAATAGTATCACTGTATGCTATTTCAGATTACCAGCAATAGGGAAATGGCATCATTAATGCTGAAATGCTTTCTTCACATTTTTGGGGGAAGAGAGATACATAGATGCGTATGTATTCCATCACATATCTTTCATCTTGCACCTCGTGATCAAAATAAAATATGGCCTGATATATATATATGAGAGAGAGAGAGAGAGAGAGAGAGAGATTCAGATTCCAGCTCTTCGTGTGTTTTTTTTACCTTATTGCCCCTGTTTAGCTGAAGCTTTTGTCAAAGAGAGAAAACATTAATAAATTAAATAGTAAATGTAAACTATGAAAATACATACCATATTCCTTCAGGGTTTAAATATTCACAATAGTTATATCCATATAAGACTCCATTTAGATTAAATCCCAAGAATGACCATTTCGCATTCTGTCTAATTTTCTTTGCAAGAATAACAACCTCTCCATTTCCAACAAATAAGATTTGTTTTTTAAAGTGCAGGTACTCTTCCTGTATTTAGGAGGCAATTGTTTTTGATCTTTGCTCATGCTATATGTTACTATAATTGCTGTTAGTCCTATCGGCAAGTTCAAAAGATGTCACTGGTTGAGAAATTTACATAAGTAACCACCAGGCATTTCCTTTCATTATATGGTACTGTATTCATAATACCCATGGGTAGCCTCATTTCCCTATTGGTAGCCTCACTAATCTGATCTGGTCTGCCGAATCTTTACCTCAAGCAGGTGTTAGCTTAAGAAAACCTGACTACAGCTGTAGCATATTTAATTAGCAGGTAAATTCCACTACAAAGCCACGTAATTCTTGGACAATGGAAGTGACAATTAAAACTATAAGGAATTGCTTATCTAGTGGTATTAATTGATAATGGAATATGGTACTGCACTTCTGCACATAAGATAAGAGACATCAAGTAAGTGAACAATACAGATTACCATAAAATCTCTCTCTCTCTCTCTCTCTCTCTCTCTCTCAAAATGGGGCATAATTTTTATCTGATCATAAGGTGCAGTAAGAAAATTGTGATGGTATATCTGTCTTTGTCATGGTTATTCATCTTCTAACTTGTCAATTCTAACACACATATATCAAATTTAAACAATGTATATTACAATGTATATAAGTAATGCATGCTGCTTTAGCGCAATTACATCTGATGTACGTTAATTTTTATTACTGACCATCATGTAATTGTTTAAAATCCTTCAGTATTTTTTCATACATGATCTCTTCCCCCAAATGAAATATTAATTTACACATTATTTTTGGTACTTTTGGAGAATTTTTCTCCATATAAAAAATTATGTGACATACGATAATGCAATTCGGATGACAAAATCCACATATAAGTCAATTTGGAGTATAAGATGAAGCTAAGATTTTCTGGTCAAAAAGTATTGTCTTACAGGCCAGGAAATACGGTAGTCTACATAAATTATATGCTCATCACAATTTGTGATCAACAGTATGTGGATATTGAACAAAGCAAAGAATATATGCAGTTATGAGTGGGCATCTTACCTTTGATGCTTCTATCAAACTGGAGTGCAGCATCATGTTAAACTGGGGCCTCGGAGGTCGAATATTAGACTTTGGACCAATAGGCTTCTGTCCCCTTCTTGGGAAATAAGGGCCAGTGGTCACTTAAAAGTTTAAAAAAAATGAATTCACAAATGACAGTAGTTTTCTTTATATCAAACTGTAAATAAACAATAGGGCTAGGACTCAAGATCCAATGAATGTTGTAAAACTTGTAACCTTGACCCCCAAAGAGCAAATGTGTATGCTGCAGAATGATTTGTCCTGGCCTCACAATGATTCATGCAAAACAGAACAAGACCCATTGAAGGGTTTAGGAAATGTAAGCAAATGAAAAAACGTTTACCAAAACCTATAGTCCAAGTACAATGATTTGTCAACATGCATAGCTCCTGGTGATGACCATATTATGTACTAAGTTTCATTGCAATCCACTAAAAACTGACTAGATGCATTAACAAAACTCCACTTCACCCAGTTGGACATCAAAGAAGGAAATAACTCTTACAACAAAGGACCAATGCTCTATTGTCCAAAAAGAATTTCCAAGAGTTCCAAATATGACCATTTCTCTAACTACTTAGTGTTGAAACTATCAAGGATATTTTTGACTGATAAAATTTTTAAATTAGCAAATGTGGCAGCCATTATCAGCATCACTTTCGTTTAAGACAAATTACACACCATTTGAGGATTTTGGGTACAAAACCCATATTAATATTACCATCCATTCAGGAAAATTAGTGACAAGATTTTCAGTATATTCAATGTGTCAGGAATGTTTGAGGTCAGATTAGCATCACTTTCATCAGGACCAATTACATATCATAATTAGTCTTCAGGTGAAAAACCAATGTCAATATGGCTTTCGAATTAGGAGTAGCAATTAGCAATAACAAGATTTGCAAGATGGCTGTCATGATGGCCATACTGGATGACAGATCCGCACCATTTACCTTTAGTAACAACCAGACATAATAAGCAGTCTTTTGGCGAAAACCCATTTTGATATTATGTTCCATTTGGGAAGAGTAGCGATAAAGATGGCCACATTCAATATCAAGTGTGCACAATTTTATTTCAGACCAACAAGACATGATAATAAATCTTCTAATGAAAATCCATGCTGATATAGATTTCTGCTAAGAAGGAGTAAAAATAACAAGAGTTTCATGATTGTTGCTATGGTGGCTATATTAGATGTCAGATTGGCACCATTTTCTTTCAGGACGAATTATACATCATAAGAAGTCTTTCATGACAACCCCATGTTCATATGACCATTCATTTAGAGGAAATGAGAATAATGTTATCACATGCTACTGTTCAATATGACCCATCAAGACAGTTGTGCCAGATTAAATAATAGTGTCAATGGTACAAAGTCATGGCATGGCTGCATACTAGGGGACCTGATGGCAACTACCAACCTTGGATTTGAAACTACAAATCTTGGCATCTGCCACATGTGGGGATCAATCTTAGAGTAGTATAGATGCAAAGTGATCATATTACCATTGCATAACCCACATGTTAAACTAACTCCAAATCTTCCTACTTGGCAATATTCATGCTGATGCAAGCACAGAAATTTCAAAGGATTTGGAAAATTATGATGGTGGTATCCTGCAGACAGAATAAGTGAATTTATATTTACAGTATGTTGATAAGATGTGATGACTTGGTGGTGCTGTGAACATGGAATACAACTAAAGTGCAAACCTATGTTTGATATGTGAAAGCTGCACCTAATGCTTTTTAGCTATATATAACCGTAAATCTCACTATGTACCTGTTCTTTTTGCTCAAACACAGTACAGTCAGACCATATATGGTACCTTCAGTGTCTCTCATCAATCTATTGTAAATAGCAAGTACAATTTTCTTTTCTCTGGAATTTAAACCAACCAAGTACCAAATGGGACCAATATGCTTCTTAATAGTGTTATAGTCAAGTTTTTAAACTGTATACGTTTATGAAGGTACAATTTTTTAAATTTTGCATTTTCAATTTTTGAAAGTTTTTAATTAAAGTAACAAAAGTCTCTTGAAGGGACTTGTGCTCCACTGGCCTAAATAGATATCATTAGAAGTCTTTAGGTGAAAACCCCATATCAATATGACATACATTCATTGTGATTAGCAACAAGATTTTCGAGACAGCTGTTGTGGCAACCATAATGGATGTATCATTAGCATCTTTTTCATTTAGGAATAATTAGTCATCAAGTGAAGTCAGCTGGTGAAAATCCCATGTTGATATAGCCATCCATTTGGGAGAAACCGAGATAACAACATTCTCAAGATGGCTACCATAGTGACCATATTGTGGCTCAGTTTGTATTGCTTTCATTTAGGATCAACTGAACACCATAAGAACTCTTCCAATGAAAACTTCTTGTCAAAATGACTTTCCATTTAACATAAATGATGATATTTTCAAGATGGCCACCATGGTGGCCATATTGGATGTCAGATTAGCACCATTTTAAATTAGGACCAAGATATTCCAAGTCCTCTGGTAAACACCCCAGCTTTTATGACTTTCTCTTTTGGAAGAGTAACAAGAATTTCAACATGGCTGCTATAATGGATATCAGATTCACACCATTTTATTTTACAATTAACCAGACACTGTAAGTTTCTTGGTGAAATCATAATGCCAATACAACTAGGAATCTGGGAGAAGTTGTGATACTGAGATTTTCAATATGGCCACTATGCTGGCAATACTGGGAGTCTCTGCAGCAACCTTTTCATTTAGGACCAATAAAAAAGGTCATAACGATTCCTTTTGTCAAAAACCCATCTTGACATATCCATTCAAGAAAGTAGTGATAAACCTATTTCAAGTTGGCAACTGTGGTGGTCATACTGGATGTGTTAGTGGAACCATTTCATTCAGGACCAACCATACATCATAAGAAGTCTCCTGGTGAAAAGCCTATATCAATATATATTTTAGTTAAAAAGGTGTAGTGATCAAAAGATATTCAAGATTGCTATTGTGGTGGCCATACTGGAAATCAGATTGGCATGATTTCCACCAAGGAACAAATAGGCATAATAAGAAGTTATGTAGTGAAAACCCCATGCTGATATGGCCATCCATTCAGAAAAAAACAGAGATAACAAGCTCTTCAAGACCAACCAGACCATAGGGATGAATGTGTGTGTAAAGTTTCAATGCAATGCTATTAGTAGCTTAGGAGTAACAATAACAAACATGTGCTAATGGATGTATAAGCCATTAACTCTTCTGGACTATGACCAGTAGAGCTAAAATTGTTTAACTCCTTAAGTTTCTATGAGGCTAAATATGTGTGATTTCCGATTCTAACACAAAAGTTCTAAATAAACAAAAGATGTGGACATTATTCTCTATATGGTAGCTTTCTGCTTACTTGGTATGTTACTGTCCTGGAATGTGATGTGTGCCTGAGTGAGGATTGGGACCATCAATGCCACACAATCACTCTGGTATGTCAGGATCAGCTCCTTCAATAGGTCTGTAAATGGATTCACAATTACATGATATACAAGTGTTCATAATACATGAAAGTTATGAAACAAGCTTTAAAATAGAAGAGGAACTTCAAGAAACTTGCTGTGTTTTGGATTCTTATGCATACTGATCACATATTTATGTCTCAACCTTCATATACTGTCCACCTGCACAAAATGGCCAAATTGTAGTCCTGATAGTATCTGTTTTAGGGTAGATTAATTGTAAATATAATGATATGCCACTGACATATGAATTTTATACTTAATTAGCACTAATTTGAAATTCTATTCATCACAAAACTGAAAATGAAAAACCTTTAGCCAAAACCTTAAAAAAATTTCTGACTGTGACCATGACCCAAGGCAAAGGGGCAAGCTATTACACTGAGAAAAAATTGTCTTGGGTTCACTATGATTCATCTTGTCAGTATGAAGAAAATTATTTTTAAAAAAACCGTATCAAACTGCTGTGTTGATGCCGCTGGCAGAAACCTGACTGATCAACAAAAAGAAGTAGTTACAAAAGTTTTTTTTTACGTTTTTGTAATAGAAACCATATAAGATTGCTGTTCAGCATTATTTGTGAAAACCTGAAAGGTTTCAATATCATGTTTTCTGTCCAGTTTGGTTTAATTCTACTAAAGGCTTTTAGAAAAGAAGTCAAATAAAAACGTATTGTTTTTTCTAGTAATGTTGCCATAATGGATTGTAAACTGATATCATCTGAACAAATATGAAAGACTTTATTGCCAGAATGCCTTTGAAAAACTTTATCAAACTGAGTTGGACAATTTCAGAAATTTTTTTGGAAAATGTCTATTTTTGGTGGCAGGGGATAGTTTTATTAATTGATCCCTTCAAATTTCTTAAACAAAAGCTATGGTGTGAATTTTTCAGATATTATTGTTTCATAATTAAAGATATTGATATATTTTGTAAATGAGATGTTTCAGGCTTGTGTTCTTGAAATTGATGTGAGGCATGTACATCTCCCATAGTTACATCCCAATATGTAGACAGCGAAATATCAGTAGTCAGCTATGAAGGAAAGCTAGCCACCCATAGCAGAAGACATGTGGATTCAAGTAGAATATCTCAAAAACAGCCTGAATGTCAACTATTCTGAACTGAATCAAGCTGTTTACTACACAATGTTTCTCAGAATTATCATCTAGGGAAAGGGTTGTGTTTGCACAGTCAGCATTACTTGGTGTCAAAAATGACCTTTGGTCTTGATAAAAGCAGGTATAAATTTGGGGCTGGGGTGCACACATCTTTTGCTATGAACTGCCATTGACTTATCAAGTCAGATGAATAATATTCTTATGCTTTGTTTTAATCTGGCTATCCCCCAAAAATGGGCTTTTTGACTTTACTTGTGTATTTTTTTCAATAAAAAAATCACTTTTTTATATTAGGCACGTTGATGCAGCATTAATATTGTGCATAAAAATTGTCCGCTGTACCTCTTATAAAAAGCGGCCATATCCAAAAGTTGATAAGCATCATTTATCTGAAAGGTTTTCCTGTTAAGATGCTTTCTATCAAATGTGGTCAAGATCTGTTGACTGTCTTTGAAGCAGAATTCACTTAAATGTTTGTGTATTTTAAGTAATACTAGTGAATTAGCATCATCTGAATACAGCTGGAAGGATTCATGCCAGGATGCAGCGAAATTTGTTGAATTATGAAGGGTAATTTTTTAAATCTGTGTACTGAGAATACAGATGGCATTGGCGGTTCTGGTAATACTACATTAAACAGGATCAAGGATATGTACATATCTTGAGAGATATGGATAACAATGTTTCTTTTTTATGATCATAAGCAAATAATAATACCACTCTAAATATATCTTAAGTATCAATGTATCAATGTTTTAGGTCTTTTCTTCCATTTATCTCTTAAGAATTGATTTAAAAAATGTCTTAAAATATTTTGTGAAATATTTTAAGCAGTTATCATTAATGAGCTTTCTCTACTGACATGTTCTAAAAAGGACATACTAAAAACACAAACTAATTTTAGTAACAGATTGTAAATATCATGCCACAGACTTTGAGGGATAAAATCCCTCCACGTATAAAAGGAAGACGTTCAGAGATTATTCAATCTTTAACAACAGCAGTCAAAATTAATAGCCGATCAGCATCATTTTAAAAAAGCTGAAAGGCCTTCATGCATGAATGCTTTCCATCAGATTTGGTCAAATTTTGCAGCACAGTTTTTGAGAAGTTATTTAAAGGCTGGGGTTTTTTTGGTAATGGTGACCATTATTGATGGTGGATTGGCATAATTTGATAGACCCTTGTTAACAGGATGCTGTCAAATTTGGTCAAATTATGGATGGCAGTTTTTAACAGCTTGTCATTAAAAGTTTTTCTATTATTAGTAACAATGGCCACATCTAAAGGCAGATTGGCATTGTTAGTACAATTTGAAAGGCCTTTATGCTGACATGCTATTTGACAAATATTGTTGAAGATGAAAATAACAAATGTTCATGGATAAAAATGCAAAATAAGCACAAAAAAACTGAGTTCAAAGTCAAACTCTATCTTCATTTGGTATCAATTACACCAGTCAAAATAAATTAACAATCTGTTAGAAAATGCTCCCACTCCAAAATAAAAATGTTACCATATTTTAAAGTAATAGAAACCTGACTGTACCTCTTGCTACCTGTGCCATTAACCTAAATTCAACAGAGAGTGTAGGCATTACATGAAATAACCAATTCCTACCTCTAGTAAGTACAACATAGCAAACCACTGTCATCTAATAAAAAGATATTGATATCATGTGTAATAAGGAACTTTAAATAAAGGTTTACATGAGTCAAATTCTATTAATGGAAATTATTGACAATTACTGAAAATACCATATTTATGTCTTGCTGGATGCATGCATAAATCTTACAGCTACTGTTAAATGAATAAACTTTCTTTTTTCAACAAGAAAAAAAGAGCTGCAAATCTGCAGCTATTTTGTTACCTATGCAGTTAAGCCTAATTTCTTGTGAGGTGTAGGAATTGAGAAGAGTCAGAAGTTTTTTCACCAACTCCATCCATTCCTTCCAAGTGATCAAACACATCTTTAACTCTGCCATCTGAGCACCTGAAAAAAAAACAACAGACTTGGTCTTTAAAGGCTCAATAATACACTCAACATAAGAATGACTGATGAAGTATACAATCATACATTATGATAAAAAAATGCAGTTAAACCTCAAAAGGATAAGGCATGATAAGGGCTCATATTGGTCCATTCATAAATTACAACAAAATTTTCATAAGTAATCAAAATATATGTATTCACTAGACATCATGTATAATTTGTCTATGGATTAATGCTCGTCAAAATACCTGCCCTCAAATCTCATTACAGGTATGCCCTTAATTCACTTGGCATACAAATAATGACATTGCACAACACAAATGCACAAGTGGGCCTGAGATTGATCACCTGAATAACATCTCCCTTACAGTCAAATGCAGAAGTAGTTAGCCAGGTAATCAGAGTGAGTAGGATGCTTTCTGTAGAAATTCCAATGCTGTTGTTAAGAAAACAACTGTTTCAAAGATTCTCTATTGTTTGTATCTTATCCTTATTCCATGGCACATTGACATCATTTGTCCAATATTGAAAGACTATACTTTATGCCAGGACGCTTTCTGTCAAAATTGGTCTAATTCTGTTACAAAACTTTATTTTAAAAAAGTTATCTAAATTTTTCTATTTTAGTAATGGTTTCCATATTTGACATTGGATAAGCATCACAAGTTTTAAAACCCTTATACTTGCACTGCATTATGTGAAATCTGGTGAAATTCTGCAGGGTGGTTTTTTTTAGAAAGAGTTGCTTCAAGGGTTTTCTTTTTGTAGTAACAGTGGCCATACTTGATTGCAGTTTTGAATCATTTATAAGGACTTGAAATCTCCACTTGACAAAAGTTTTTTGTGAATCAGCAGCATTTTTTTTATAGCTTCAAAGGTTTTCATGATGGGATGATTCCTGTCAAATTTGGTCCGATTCTGTTTGAGACAACCAAAATTTTTGTTATGGGGTACAGAAGTTGCCAACATCCAGCACTAAAATTACGTGAGAATCTATTCTGCCGTTCACTCAAGCTAGGGCTCAAAACGACTGAACTTCACACAAAAGAGATTGATATTTTAACACTAGGGTGATAGTTTATCAAAACTACAGAACAGGGATAAAGTCAGGGTTCATTAACAGAATCAGAAGTGTGAACTATGTAGAATTTGTTTCTAACATTACTATTTGTGACCACTTAAAGTCCTTTAAACTAAAACTACCATATATACCCATACCACTTGCCTTAATTATAGTCTATATTTATGCAATAACTTGGAGAAAAATGTTAGACATTAATATGATGGCAAGTCACCTTATCAAAACAATATCTAGTTACAAATAAGGCTACAATCTTTACCAACATTTCTAAACATGTATATAACAACAAAATTATGCCATTTAATAGAACTGATCTCAAACTCAACCTTTCTGCCAACCTTCACAATAAGTTTACCCCTGATAGCTATTATTTGTAATCCATGAACAATTGGCATGCTGCACCTCAATCAACTTGCAATTGCTCCACATCTTTTACCTCTTATTATGACATGCCTTTGTTTAATATATATGACAGTTTAGGTAACACATCCTAGGGTTATCCTAATATTGTTTCAAACAGTTAAATATATGTACATGATGAAAAATCAATAATGGAACCAGACATAATGCCTGGATATGTGCATGGGATGCTTTTGTTAAGATCTACAGTGGCAAAGAAGTGTGCAGTGGCATATAAACTTGAATCTGCATTTCTTGTAAATAAAATATTAATCTTTTCTCTAAAAGAACATTTTTCAAAGGCAAATAACAGATTAAAGAATTTTTTCAACTAGATCACTAAATCAATCTAATGTGTAATGTTGACTAATGCATGGTACAACCAATTTTCATCAAATTTCACTTTTTCCTCGAGATGCTATATTCTGTGTGAAAACTATCAATACTTTAATAAAGAATTAACAGAAGAAATCGTACTAGATGTACAAATATATAATTTATTTGGAATTGGTAGTTCCTGCATCATATGACAAGCAAATACATCTTTGTTTACATGGCTACTAGCTTTGTAAACATTGCAGCCTTAATCATGAACTAGTACCATATATACTCACTTATAAATAGAGTCAAACTGACAATGAGCCTGATCTGCCATAACATAATTGGCCTGCAGAACAAAGTCTATGCTGTTTCTTCTACTGATTACATAAACTGCACAGACCCTGATCTGCAGGTGCATTATGCGACAGCAGATCTGGGTCTGTGCAGTTTGCAGTTAGATTTGTCTTATAAGTACATACAGTACTTGATTTTAACTGCCAACATTGTTCAACAGTGTATGGCAATGTATACTACTCCCAGTCATTTGTCATGACCGAGCTGATCGCATCCAAAATGAGGTTACCAAAGGGAAATATGAAAAAGAATAAAACTGAGACTAAAAGAACTTGTGAAACTCACAAGTTACGCATGTTGACCTCTTTATTAGAAATAAATATAAATCAAGTTTAGTTCACTGGAAAAGGGAAAACAAAGATAATAACTCACATACATAAACACTTTACATCACACATGTTAATCGACCTTATTGAAAATAGGAACTGAAGTGCATGGCTACTTCATCTCCCTTTGTACACTCTCCAATGGTAAATATAAAAGCCTGCAATCATATATCGGTTTGATGTAACGCTGATGACCACTGATATTATGGTTATCAAAGTGATTCATTAACTCTGCCAACTTTCTCAGTATGAAAGACTGCTTTTCCCTTAATCTTTTCCTTTAAAAAGTTTGCAGCTCATTTTGTTTAGGGATCTTCTTGATCACAAGTTCAGGAAATTGTCAGTTGTTTTTACTGTTGCCTAATGACAACAACCAAAGTTAATCCACCTAATAATTATGGTAATCAACGAGGTTTCACTGCCTCAGGATTTATTAGTCATTCGCTATTGTTTGAATAAAAGTACAACATTCCTTAGTTTATGTTCAAACTTATTAAAAAATATTTGCCTGTCACCTTAAAAAAACCCACATTTTCTTGGTGTCCAGATAACTTTGGTAATATTTAAAATTAATATAAATTTTGAAAATATGGTGCCCAGACAACTGAAGGGTCAACTATTTGGGTTAATTATAGTAACTCCATTGCATTATCAATCTGTCCTCAAGCCCTTCCAGAGCTCAACTCTGTTCAGAGTAAATGTTTGCTGAGCCCTGTTGCAAGTAAAACTGGATCTTACTCACATTCACTCTTTCCAGCTCAATTATTGTAAACTCATTCGTTCTTTAGGTATCAATTTTCAGTGTTTTGCAAAATTTTACATTTTTGTCAGCATTGAAAATCACTGACTGGTAAAATGGCTACATAATCCTTGTTCAATGGGTCTAAAATTCCTGTTTGTAGTAAGCATCAAATACACAACAAGTCATATCTGATGAATTTGGGACTCACAGAACTCATATCTTACCACAACTGTACCAAATTATATTTAAGCTCAACAAGGTATCAACTCACAAGCAAACAGGGCCAAAGTTGCTGACAGGTGTCACCTACCTTTCTTCTCCATGTGGTACCTGGCCACCTTCAGGCAGTTAAGTATAATGGATAGCAGGTCCACGATGTCTCCTGTAACGTGGCATGCTGTTGCTTCATGGTACATCACATGCAATGTATGGAATGCCTGTAATCACACATACCATCATTAACAAACCAGTCTATTCTAACTAACAATCATATTTTCTTCAGCTAACAGTTATTTTACTAGAAAAAAATGCTCATGGTTAAAAACAAAAGAACTACAAAAATTAAAATACTCAACTTGATCAAAAGAAAATACAGACGGGAGTGATTTTCTGTACAGAGATGATCAGAAAGTAAATCAGTTTTTCCAGTAGTTGGGTTTATCCCAAGTTTTTGGAGGAACAATTTGTATTGGAGTCATAAAACTTGACTGCATGTCAATTTTGTGGATAATTACATTCACAATTTTAACATTTATAAGAATTAGAACACCAATTTCAATATTTAAAAAATGTTTACATACAAAATCTTGTATTCAGGATTGTATCTTTTCACAGCATCAAATTTAAAATTGAACATTCAAGTTGCTGCAACAGCTTCAGGGACTGTTAGTATTGCAAATAAATCCAACCTATTCAGGCAGAAAATTTCATACACAACTCCAATAAAATATGCACAAGACTTCCAATTTTGCACATTCTTAAAAAGAATTTTTAACAGGCAAGAAAACTCATATCCTCAGTCATGGAGATTTCAAAGTAACTGTAGGCATTATTTACCTCTGTTAGTATTGGAAGTCCCCTGTTTGTGACTAGAATGATACGATCTTCAGCCGTCTCAACCAAAATCTTAAATGCACTAAAAAAAAGGTGAGATCTATAATGTAACATATGAATGAAGAATTAATCATTATTAGTAAATCAAGACATGGATAAAACTTTGTCAGCATCAGCACCACAGAGCAAAATTCTGCAAACTTTTTTTGGAACAATATTTTTCAAGATCTGCCCTATTTAAGGCAAGACACCTGGTTTCATCAAAACTTGTTATTCTGCAGAACTTAATGCTTGCCTTTGGAACTATTTCCACATGTACATATCTTCTTTCTGCTGTAGAGAATCAAATTTAAAAAAGTAATATTAAAACAGCAAAACTTAAAACAGTTCTTTACCTTGCATGAGGCTGTAAATATGTGACTGCTTGAAACTCAAGTCATGTTTCACCTAGACTTTTTACAAACTTTCTTAATGTTTAGTCCAAAAAAATTTCTTAATGTTTAGTCCTAAAAAATGCAATTAAGTACCTGTGTAGCATGAACAGTTTAACTTAAGTGACAAGATTTCTTAGCTAACCTTATTAGAGTCTGCCAACAAGATCTGGCATCCATGCTCTGTAGGTATAGCTGCACTGTGTTCTTTTTAAAGGCATTAACAGCTTTGATCTCCTCATCTGAGCTGTCAGGATACACTGTGGACATCAGTCGCATCATCCGGAAAAGCTCATCAACAGCCTGGTGACAAAAGGACGATAAATTATTGTTGTGTTGATCCGACAACTCCTAAGTAGAGACAAGTTATGATAAGTTTGCCCATAAGCATACCATACAAACAAGTCAACCAAGTAAAACACTGGGACACTTGGGTCATAATAGGGTGCCCTAAATTATCATCATGTGTCAAAAGTACAAATACATTAGATTATTACAAATGATTATATACAAATAAAGATTCAAATAATACTACATCATGTAATGTTAACTCTGATGTTTTCCCACATTCATCTATCTCACCTAAATCACATTCTTGGCCATTTTCAAGAAAAGAGGTACAGCAAAACTTTGCTAGTTCAAAATGATGTAAAATGTTGTGGGTTTTCAAAGTCACCAATAAAAAAAAACTGTGATGATTCACATCATTTAAGAGATGTACTTCAATGTAGTGCTTTATGCAGTACTTTCTTTCTGACCCCGTTATCCACACAAAGCATCATCTTCCAATGCTTGTTTGCCAAGCATAATAATAGCATTAACAATGCCCTATATGAACAGGAGCACTGTAAGTACCACATTATATACCTGCCAAGTTTAATAGTCCTCATATGTAGGCATTTGTAGGACATGTTTGATATTGGAAATTATCCAAAAATAAGTCTCAATGACCCCGTCCTTTGGCCAAGGTGTGTGGCCTTTAACCCATAACCTCATGTAAGAGCCTCTGGACACCTCTACTCCAAAGCACCTTTGGACACCTCTACCCGATTCGCATGGAAGCACATTTTGATGCCTCTACATCATTTCTCATGGAAGTGCCTTTTGACGCCTGTTGTAAACATCCGTCATTTTGAGTGGGTTTTTATAGTACGGGGAAAACCCTCTATTACTACATTCATTAATGTGAATGACCATTACATCAGATCACATGGTTGCTGTTTAAATCTGGTCGTAATCTGCTATTTTTAAAGTAACTGGGTTGTATTCTCCACTCTCCAAAATAGAGGTCATGGATTTCGTTCTGTACTTTCTTGAGTTTGCATGATTAGAATCACTACTATGAAAGCTTCAATAACTTAAAGGTTCTGATATTGATGTAGGCAACAATTACTTTTTATAAATTATCAAATTCAGATGATTTATTGAAGTAGACACAAAGAACTTGTAAGTTTCAAGCATGAGAAATGGCAGCTATGGTTGGTCACATGGCTTCACTGGCTTGACGGTGAATGAGTTCTCTCAAGATTTTGAAGCGCATAAAAAGATTCTTCCATGAAAATAATTATACAGCTATAACGATCGGATTTTACTCTTAAACCTTTCTATACATAATAGATGTGTACCAAAAATGTAAAATGGTTAAAATTGATGTTAAACATAACATATACTACACTGCTTAACAGTTAACAGGAAGGCCTATGTGTATGGAGTCAAATATGTAACAGGTGTTCTATTTATTGCGCACTGCACTATGTCACTTTGGTACATATATATGAACTGGCTAAAATGCCATACACTCTGAGGTAAAGGGTCAACTAAACTTAATGTGTGGAAAGCAAATTTTTTTTATTACGTATGTCCATGACCTCTGATATTTTTTTATGCCAGAATCTACAAGTTTCTTTATTACCCCAAATGCAAGTCATCCACAAAGTCTGGTCCAGGTATGTGATGCAAAACTAATGTCATTCTGCAGAAACACTTTTTTTTAAAAAATTTGTTGCCATGACATTGACTTTTGACCTCAAAACTGACAGTCTTCTTCCTTGCCCCAAACGTAAGCCATTCACAAAGTCTGGTGACTGTTGATAGAAAACTCAATATAATGCGCAAAAGCCATTTTCCTTCTTTCAGCCAATGACCTTGACATTTGACCCCTATATGAATAGGCTTCTACCTATCCCCAATTGCAAGCCAGCCACAAAATTTAGCAACTGTAGATTGTGGAGACTTCAAATTATTTTGCAGAAACCATTTCTTCTTTCTGTCAGTGACCCTGACATGTGACCTTTTTTGAAACACAAAACTGAATAGCATCTTCTTCACCCTAACTGCAAACCATCCACAAAGTTTGGTAACTATGGATGGTGGACATTTTGTTGAAACATTTTAGACTTCTTTCCGTCAGTAAACCTTGACCTTTGACCTCCAAATCAATTGGATTCTTCCTTACTACATGTGCAAGCCATCCACAAAGTTCCATAACTAGATGGTGAACAACTCAGGTTAAGATGCAGAAACAAAATTTGTAAGAGATGGATGGATGCATGCCATACAAATGAAAGTTATGTACAATATCACAACATAACACTCCAGCTTAATGCAGCATACAGAAATGTGATATGGAATACCATGTGTATAATAAAGCAAAAGAACATTCTATCTACGATTATATTCTGGATTCATACAGATCTGAAGAACTGAAATTCAATTAACTTTTCAATGACCAGTTTTCAGTCTTCAATGACAACTCTTTTTATCATATTTTCCACTTCCAGTTGCTAACTTAAATACAAGGAAAAAGAAAAACAATAAAGAAATAAATAACCAGCTTTGCTGATGCAGAAGAAAGCAATGTCAAAGAATTAGATGACAGTTTTTTTAAATGCTGAATCTATAAACACTGACATCAAAACAGAGCACTCGTGTCTTTCCCGACTTCCATGAGTTTTCTTCCATTTGCATGGCTAATGCCCATTTCTGCAATAGCTTTTTTCTTGCACACTGTGCAAAATACTGTGTTCTGAAGTCATATCTTTTCTCAACCACTTAATGAAGTCTTTGTATTGCACCCAATTATCACTTAACATGCACTTTCCAGGCAATGACTGATATGTATAAAAGACTGTTGCAAGTTAACCATCCTTGTCTGGCTGGAAAAACAAGGTGATGCGAAAGAGCGTGCATGTGTTAATTACATCACAAGAAAAAAGGACACTATGCACAATGTCCGATTACTTCTTGTGGATCCTGATACTGTGAAATGGCTAGTAGATGGCAGAAAATTCAAACTGTACTTCTAATTCTTGCACAACATAAAATAAATGATCTAAAACCATTTCAGACTCAAAAGTTTTGATTATTTTTTATTTTTAACCAAAATCACCTGAATTTATGGGCTTTCAATGACCTAGGTGAAAGCTCATTGCCTTTCAGGGACATGAAATTATGTGTCCATTTCTCTATGACTTTCAATGTCCATGCAAAACCCTGTTGCTTATGTATATAGTATATATCCCTATCAAATTTTACCATTCCTTGAAGGCTTAATATTTTGCCTCAAGGAGATTGCTATCATTCATTCATTCTTCACCTATTCATTCTGGCAAACATGCATGTTTAATATGTTCATGCATAAGCAACATAGCGCAATTTTGGCTAAAAGCTTAAAAAAAAATTGTTTCCATACAAAAATATGGCAGTAGCTTTTATTCCCCTTTTACACCAAATAATTTTGTGCAATGAAATGGACCATATATGTGTTGCAATATATAAATTGGAAGAATTTAGCTTTTCTCTCTACTTACTGCAGTGTACTGTGCAGGGTAGGGAGTGATGTTCTTGAAGGCCCATTGGATGTTCTGGTGCTGGGCTAGTTGACGGGTGAATGGCCGAGACTGCTGGCAGCACATCCTCAGCAAGCCATAGTAAGCAGGCAATGTTACCCTGTTAAACATCACTACATCCTGGTCCTCATGGTCAGCCCTGTTAAGATATGATAAAACTGTACATTCTGGAACCAGCTTAGGTTCATTTTGATAAATTTAACTTTAGAGGTAACAACCTTTGATCTTAAGTCTTTGGGACATTTTTTGTGATTTTTCAATAGTAGATCAAATCTTGGCTAGTAGGACATGTGCTGCAAGATCATTAAAAACTACCACGAAGTTTCCTAGTGTCTCATTACAAAATAATCTCCAACCTAAACTTCAAATGTGTTTAAAGAGTATAGAGTACGTAAATGCAAATCCTAAACATGTGATAGAAAAATGATGGCTCGATGCACAAAGGTGACAACTATTGTATGGGGCATAGAAATTGTGTGAGATTTATGCAGATATTCAGTAATATGTCATTCTCAATAGCTCAAAAGTAAGAATGAGCACCACGTGTCAATGACAGTGAATCACAGATGTCACTGCTGCAAACTTTAACATCTGACCAATCAGAAAGCATCAGACATTACATACATGGTAAGATATCAAATCCATCTATCTCCTTGAATTCAAATGACAGTTCAATGTGTGTGTGTGTGTGTGTGTGTGTGTGTGTGTGTGTGTGTGTGTGAGAGAGAGAGATTTGGATTTTTAACATAGCTTTAACAATTTTTCAGTCATATTGCTACGATGTCTGCAGTGTGGCAGTTTAAAGTAATGTCAAGTACTGGGGCATCATGCCGCATACATGTAGCATCATGTCCCACCCAGTCACATTATCCTGACACCAGGCCAACCAGTCCTAACACTAACCTCTTAATACCGAGCACCAAGCGAGGCAGCTGTTAGTACCATTTTTATAAGTCTTTGGTATGATTTGGCTGGGGATCAAGCCCTTGAGCTCCCGCATCCGAGGCGGATGCTCTAACCACTAGGCCACCAGAGAAGTCACAGTTCAATGTAATTTAACAGAAGTATGCTGAAGTTAAAGAAGCATTCAATATGTATTTAGATGGGGAGAAATGATATTTTATGGAGATTTTGAACTGTCATCTGTATCAGCCTACGAATCAGACCCTAACGTTATGGTGCCTTGAGTAAAGGAAGAATGGGACCTGGGCCCAACACTGTCAGCAAATTTCTCAACAAGGAATACCATTTTCATGATTAAATGCTGAGATTGGGAAATGTGTGTGATTCTGAAATAATTTTCACTGCAGAAAGGGTTAACCTTTTGTCACATAATAAATGTCTGCAAAGCCAGACACGACTAAGGACCCATAATACATCTCCACAAAGTTAGACACAACTTAAGACCCATAATAAATCTCCTCAAAGATAGAGTCATGATTTAGGATCCATAATAAATCACTGCAAAGTCAGAGACATGACTTAGCACCCATAATAAATCTCTGCAAAGTTAAAGACATGACTCAGAACCCTTAATAAATCTCTGCAAAGTTAGAGGCATGGCTTAGGACCCATAATAAATCTCTGCAAAGTTAGAGACATAGCTTAGGGCCCATAATAAATCTCCGCAAAGTTAGAGACATGACTTAGAACCCTTAATAAATCTCTGCAAAGTTAGAGACATGGCTTAGGACCCATAATAAATCTCTGCAAAGTTAGAGACATGGCTTAGGACCCATAATAAATCTCTGCAAAGTTAGAGAAACTATGAGATGACAAGGCAACATAAAAATTTAATAAGCAACAGGATATAATCTGTGGGAGCCACAAGGGCTAGTGAATGAATTTAAAGTGTACTGAACCTGTTCTATTGCAAACGTTCTAATTTTTGAAGTCATATATTTGGTGATAACAAGATTTTTAGGGCATCTAAAACTTATTTCTCAAATATAATTGACAACAAAATCTGACTATTCTGTAAACAAGTGACTTGCATGTACAAGACCAAAGAGTTTAATAACACTTACTAACCCTAACCCTATAAATGCAGATCAAAAGAATTTTTTAAAATAATATTGGCAAACTATGCTGTTGGATTATTACAACTCAGGATATAGAGCTAATATAAATATGATATTAAATGTTTCTGATATTCATCTTTATTTAATGTAAAGTTGTTAAATCAATATGGATTAATGTAAAGTTGTTAAATCAATATGGAAATCAAACAATTAACAATTTGAAGCTACACATGCATATCAACATATATCGCATCAATGCTGCAAGTAACTGATACTTTGGATAGGGAAAGTAAACAAGGATCACACAAGCACTACCATATATATTCACTTATAAGTCAATCAACACAGACCATGACCTAACCTTGCATAATGTACTGGCAGCTCAAGGTTAATCTTGTCTGTTCTACTGGTAACTCCTAACAAACTGCCGAGACCAAGATATGCAATGGCAGATCTGGGTCTGTGCAATTTGCAGTTGGACGACTTGCAAGCAAGCAAGAGATGGTATGTCTCAATTGCAAACTAAGATATGAAGTGTGGTGTACAACTTTAAGAAAAGAAGAAAAAAATGTAATATTTAAAGTGATACATGTCTCCACATGCATCTTGCAAGTACCACATATACTTGCTTATAGGTCAACTCCAAATACAAATTGCAGACCAAAATTTGCTGTTGCATAATGCGCCCACAGATCTGCATCTGTGCAGTTTATTAGAAGTTATCAGTAGAACAAACGACATAGACATAGACCCTAATCAGCCATCAAGCATTATTTGATGGAAGATCAGGGTCTATCTTTACTGTAACTGGACTCGACTTCCAAGCAAGTATACAAAGTAGGTCAATATTGACTTGTTGTTATCATATACTTTAATTGATACTGGATATAAACTGAATATGATTAAACTTAAACCAGATATATAAGATTCATACAAGATGTAAGTAAACGGGATGTGTTTGCAGACATGAGGGTTGCTGACAATCAGTTTTACATTCTCCGGACAATCCACGCAAACTTGGTGCCAAAAGTGTAACAAGGCCTGAAAAGAAATTGGATTTTAATTTAACATAAATATATATAATATCACAAACATCATCAAAAAATCTTTTACTTTTAACTTTCCTAACACACTTGTATGAGAACATATATACTAAAACCTGCCTTGACAGACACCTTATTTATAATGACAAAATCTGTAAACATGCCCTTTTTGGTGAAAGCACAATGTTAATATGACCAGTTATCTAGAAGAAGTAGTAATAAAAAGATTTTAAAAACAGCCAATGTGGCAGTCAGATTAGAAGTCAGATAAGCACCATTTTCATTTAGGATCAAGTAGACATCATAAAAAGTTGTGTTGTAAAAACCTGATGTTGACATGAATATCTATTCTGGAGTAGTGATAATAGTTTCAAGATGGCTACTGATTGCTCTGTGTATTTTATCAAACAGAAGGTTATTTAAAACAAACAAAAACAACAAAGACTTTGCATAGGTATTGCCAGCTTAAAAACAACATCTGCCAAGCATAGGTATTTCCAGCTAAAACAACATTCAAGTAAGTGATCTAACAAGTAATCAAATTGTGACTCATGGCATGCACTGATGCATTTATTGTACATCTGTAAGTTGTTTTACTCATCATTATTTCAATACTGAGTAATGTGTAATGTATAACAGTTTGCAGGCAACCTGACATGTATAAATGTTCTTCAACTCTTCGAAAACATATTAATTTTGGTATCATGTTGAAATGTACACTAATGGATTCAACAGGAATATATGCTACTGAAAAAAAAAAAATGAAATGTGTTTGCAGGTTCAACAGTGCTTGGATAGACAAATTTTTAAATGTGTGAAGCATAGTGAAAATATGTTTAACAAAATTAATAAAGTTGAGTAACTATTATTCACTGCAGTTGATTTACATAGTTTTAGTAAGATGTGTGCTTTCATGCTTAAATATATGACAAAAATATGTCGTTATGCTAGTCTCCCTGATTGGACCCAATCTCCCAAATTGTTAATACCGATCTCCTTGACTTGGTCCCTGAAAACTTGACATGTATTTTGTAAGGGATAGAAATATTATAAATTAATATAATTTGTCTGAAAAATTAATAAATATATTTAATTTTCCTTCTGTTTTCTTATGATTTCTACCTATTTCAAATACACCACTCCCTCAGTAACTTGCACCCTGATAAACTGTGAACCCACTTCGAACGCAGAGTCAGGCATGGATCCCATTTTTTTTAATACCATACAACATCAAAATAATTTGCACCTATTTATTGAACATGAAGAAAATCGCAATCAAAACTGGCAACTGAAACTTTGATATATCACTTGTTTTATTGGCAAAAATGGTGGACAGTACTTAGAAATCTGAACCAACATCAGGAAATTCTCAACTTTAAATAGAGTTAAATTTTCTTTCCAAACAACATTCTTATTACACCATAAATAATATTGAACAAAATTTCAATCAATGAAAATGTCATTAACATCTACTGGAGGCAGCACTTTAATAAATAAATACCAAACTGCAAAAGTTTTGTTAAGTGAAATTCATGTTTTAGATCCATAGTTTACTTCTGTTTAAATGTAATCATCATAAATGCAATGTGACCTCTTGTAGTCAAATGCAAACAATGTCAATCTACAGCCACAGAAGTGTCTGTGAACATTTCTGTAAGACCCAAATTACATGCCAACCTTAATTTGACATCTGCCTGCGGATGTATTTGTTGTAATGTGGCACTAATTAAAAACAGACCTGCATTGTATTATCACGTCAATTACATCTTTTGTATCAAATCAAATTAATGTGGTGGAATAAATGAAAAGTTCAAAGGAATGCAAATCCTACCTGCATAAGAGTTAGCTGTCATGGTCATGTGTCAGGTCGACTAATTTCAATTGACCAATTAAACATTGTTATAAATATTACAGTGCAAGTAATAAAAATTAATTAACCTTAAATTAGCCTACTCATTCACAAATGTGATCAAAGCTAGCAAGGTAGCCAAGTGAAATGAGTACTTGGTGAAATAAAAGACTTTGTTCTACAGATACAGTTCATTGTGGAAGTGTTTCCAAGTTCGTAGTGAACTTAAAATTCCTGAATTGGCACTCAAGAGATTTCATCAAGGATGAGAAGTTTCACTATCACCTGCAATTAAATCATGACCTAAATATTTTACAAATATAACAATTAAAAGATCAAGTTTCGATGCTGACAGTCATCACCAATTTTTTGAAATTTTTGTATTAAAAAAATAGAGAAGGAAACTTGTTTGGTTGTGAATCAACAACAAACAAAAAGCAGTGACATAATACACAATGTTCTTGCATACATATGTTTGTTGAAAACAGTCGGAACAATGTTAACAATCTTTCAGAGGTTAGGTATCTTGAGAATACTGGTAATATATACAAAAAAGTGAACGATTTCATTAGATAAAGCTCTATATTTACAATTATTTCCAATGTGATTATAACAAGTGTTCAGCCATTAAACAACCCACCCATCTCAATGTCCAGTGGGGATGGCATCCTTATTTTTCTTGAAGTCCCTTGGTAATTTGTGCCTTTGCTTATAGCGTAGTCTATGTTTCTGTGTGTACAGGATATTAAAGAAGAGATATATGTATAAGTTCACTAGACAATGACAAGCACTGAACAAGATGGCTATTGTGGTGGCCATATTGGATTTCAGATGGTCACCATTTTCATTTAGGACTAACTCGACATCATAAGAACACTTCTAGTGAAAAACCCATGTCGCTATTAGCATCCATTTAGACTGTCAAGAATAAAATGTTACCACATATAATGTGTATTTTATTTTTCTTCAATATGACCCATCTGGATTAAGGAAGTTGTGCCTTAAAATCCAAAAATGGAGTAGCAATAATAAGATTTTTTCAAGATGGCCATGATGGTGCTATAATGGATATCTGAGGCACAATTTTCATTTATGACCAACTAGACCATATGACGAATGTGTGCATAAGTTCCATGGCAATCCTTCAAGTACTTTAGGAAGAGTAGCGATAACAAACTTGTTCTAATGGATGGATAGATGATGGACAATAGATCATCCCATGAGCTTCTCTGGCCTCTAACCAGTTGAACTAACAACCCTAACTTGTAGTATTCACATGTCTTGTTACCTGTTTATTATGGTGCATTGAAATCTGAGGCTCTGAAAGTTTGGGCTGAAACAACTGCCATAGGTCCAGGAAATAACGACTAAACTGAAATGAGCAATTTAAACACACTGTAAGGTATTTCAAACTTTTAATAAATTTCATAGCATTCATTCAAATATTGAGTTTGCAGTAGTCAGTACAGGCAAAAGACCTTAACAAAATCATGGAATACCCATAAAATAAACTTGTGCATTTTTCATACACTTAATCTGCCTAATATCTTAATCTCAGAAATCATGCAATTGGTACGTGAGCAGAAGGGGAACAAGACATGAATAAAACCTAAAGAATGGTTAGAAATTCATTCCATCCTATTTACAAACAATACCTCAAAGATTACTGATTCCTATGCACAACATAGTTAGCCAAGTCTGACATTTATAAATGAGAGCAAAGCACAATTCAGATTATTTCATTTATATACATTCAGGAAATTTTGTCCATTTATTCTTTCATACAGTCCCTACATTTGTAACTCAGTCTACCAATACAATACATCATTCCTGTTCAATTAAATACAATACATAGCAGACTTCCTCAAATTTTCCATACGATTTTGTTTCATCCGTAGGTTTTACTTCAGCAAAGACCAATCATATATCCATTGATGAACTAGTCCAGACTATGTCAGTGGAGGAGTGCAGAGATGCCGTCACATAAGTATGCTGATCAAGGTCAATCCAATCAGAATAAAATGGTGCATGCATTTTTCCAAAACCTATAAACATCTGTCATTAATTATAATTATCTGCATCTCTTAATTTCTGTCACCATTCTTCACCTATTTAGTCTACCTGTCTGTTTTCTTGTTAAGCACATGCTTTCATTCAACATTCAGAAACTGAATTCTATGTACCAGTCTATCACATTGGTTATAAAGTACTATTCTTCCTACTTGTGCCAGCATTGAAAACTCCTGTTCCATCTTTTATTCTACAAAATTTTGATTTTCTGGAATTTCATCATTATATTTCTGAACACAGAATTTTCAACAAAAAAATCATAATGATTACACAAAATCCAGAATGGTTGGCATCTCTAGGAGTGTGGGATTGAATTACTAATATGTTTCTTGTAGTTTTAAGAGTGTTCTCAATAATGAAGCACCTATGTTAGAGTAACACTTACTGATTGTATGCACATTGTCATTTTGGCACAAAATGTTACATATCTAAACAGATACAAATATAACATATAAAAATTATGTTTTGTCTGCACCTAACCCTTACCATTAATTTTTCAGTCTTGGAGATGAGACAGGATGACATCACAGCAAAGTAACACATAAGTTTTGTTGTCCCATGAGTTTGTGGATCTACAGAAAGCAAAAACATTTAATTAGAAATGTACAAAAAATACCACCAACACTATGACATCAGAGTTATAGCAAAAATTTCCTGCACTTAGTCAAGATGAGTATAAAATGTACAAATCTTCCTATCCCGTAAGTAAAAGATATTTCTTTAGATCATGTAATAAAATCAATTAGGTCTGATAAGGTCAAAACCACTCAGGAGCAAGCCTAGATAACTGTAACCACCCATGACAAAATTGTCTGTGTGTGTGAGATTTGGATTTTTAACATAGCTTTAACAATTTACCAGTCATATTGCTACAATGTCTGCAGTGTGACAGTTTATAGTGATGTCTAGCACTGGGGCATCATGCTGCAGACATGTAGCATCATGTCCCACCCGGTCAGATTATCCCGACACCAGGTGGACTAGTCCTAACACTAACCTCTTAATACTGAGTGCCGAAGTGAGGCAGCTGCAAGTACCATTTTTTAAAATTTTTGGTTATGATTCGGCTGGGGTTTGAACCCGCAACCTCCTGCATCCAAGATGGATGTTCTACATGACAAGATTGCAAATCAATTTCTTCTCTGTCAGATCAGTGATATCCTTTTCTAAGCTATGAGAAGGTGCTGATAACATTTTTCACAAATACACAGTATAGCAAGGTTAAGAAAAGGGGCGTAACTCTGAAAATTCATTACTAACCTATGATTTTATACATATTGAAACATAACTGTTAACCTAATCTATCGTTTACTTATGACGAAATACTTTGATTAGAGATAATTATGTGCAATTATATGTAATTATGTGATACTAAGCATCTTATCTAGGCATTATACAGCATAGCATCCTACAAATTATGACTGAACATTAAAAGAAAAATCTTGCCTTTCAATTTAAAGTAGGCAGTAATGAACACTACAAAGTGAATTTTCTCACTTTAATCTACAGTAGTCCCTCTCTTGAATAGCCCCCCTCACCAGCGGCCACACGCTCCTTACGGCCAGAATCTGAAGGCACTGACGAATTTGTGTTCAAAAGTACTCCTCACGAAAGGCCACCCGGCTAATGCAACCAGCGGCCAGCATATTTGTGCAAAAATATAAAATTTACCCCTCACAAGCGGCCACATTTTATTTTGTAATACGTATCCAGAACCAATTTTATTCATAACATGTGTTAAGTAATCCGATTTCTGTTTCCCGATGTTAGGTTTTCGTTCCTGAAAGAAGTGTTGACTAAAGTACATGTACCACTAAGGTTAATATTATATCATTTACGCCTCACGAGAAGCCATATTTATTCCATAAAGCCGAGAAAGACTCAAATTTTAATCCATACAAAAAGGTAAGTACACGTAATCTGATTAGCCTTACTGCTGTGTTATCATGAAATGTCTGGTTTAGCCACTGATAATTGTTAAGATTACAATTATTAACAGCAGTAACAGCTGAGAAGTGGCAGTATTGATGTACAATACTCAAGTCAGCGGGAAAATGGTTTGATAGCCTTTATGGCTTCCCTTAGTAAGATGTTGAGCTTGTTGACTTCCATAATTAGTGGCTATTACTACTGACAATAACTGTCAAGATTGCAAATCCTAATGGCCACGAGGTGCTACTGTTCAGGTCAATTCTGCGTACATATCGAAGCCGTTTTGGCTTCTGTCACTTAGTGTAAAACAGTGTAAAATCAATAGGGTACCAGACTATGACTAATGAATCACATGACAAGATCGCCGTCTTTAAAAACATGGCATTTTGTTTAAATGTAGAAATTTTTTTTATTCAGTCTTGTAGTTGGCAACATTGGAATAAGTTATTGCAAAAAGATCAACGTGTCATTGAGGAAAAGAAAAATTCTCAGTTTAGAAGAGAAAGTGAAAGTAATTCAATTGACCGAAAAGGGGGAGAGTTCGAGGATCCTGGCAGAAAAATTTGATGTCGGAAAGACTCAGATAAACAATATCATGAAAGATAGGGAAACAATTCTGCAGAAATGGGAAGGTGGAATGGACAGAGAAAGGAAGATTGTTAGAGCCAGGAGATGTTTGTATCCTGATTTGAATGAAATGGTTTTTGAATGGTTTTGCACTGTGCGTGCTAAGAACATTCCACTCACCGGTCAAATGATCCAAGAAAAAGCAACAACTTTGTCAGTTGAAATGGGATATGACGACTTTACCGCAAGTAAAGGATGGTTGCACAGATTTCAAGTCCGACACTGGATAAATTTTTCAAGCATAAGAATTCTTAGGAACATTGGTATTGTATTTAAGTGTCTGTTGGTGACAGATGATGTGATCTGTAACATTATTATAAAGACAGTTTTAAAACTACATGTATATCAATAGTTATTCATAGCATTCTTTTGAAAATGATGAAATAGTTTGTTTCACATTGATTTCACAATGTGCATGTGATTTTTAAATGAAAATATTAAATGTTTTAGAATTAAATGTAGTTGTGACTTTCTAGATACATGTATGTACATGTATTTACTATTCGCATTTGTCATCCCCCTCTAGAAAGGCCACCCGCATTATAAAACCACTTTCCTGTTGCAATAGGGGTGGCCTTATAAGAGGGGGACTACTGTATATCTAAAGACAACAAAGCACTGAATACATATGTACTTACCAACATATAATTTTGCCCTTGGCAATAAATTTAACAGATGATCATAAATCTGAAGGTAGAAATAACAAAATTATTGAAAAGGTCAAAGTCTGCATTAGTATACATTCTACTGAATCCAGTCAACTGCCAAGCACCAACTAAAATGTATACTGCATGTGCTTATACAGCATATACTAATTCAAGGAGATGGTTCTGCAATCAGAAAATGTTTGTCTAACATATGCATGTCTTTAAAAAAAAACGGACAGATTACATAATGAAGACAATACAAAATACAGAAGAATATACCCTGTATCATGTGGTTTACAGATGATATAACCCATATAATAGTGTTTTACAGAAGATATACCCTGTATCATGTGGTTTACAGATGATATAACCCATATAATAGTGTTTTACAGAAGATATACCTGATGTTACAGAAGATATGCCCCATATCATACATGTTTTAATAAAGATGTATCCCATATCATATGCTTCACACAAAATATACCCTGTATCATGTGTTTTACAGATAATATACTACCTTGTTTTAGTACAAATTTGAAGAGCAATATTTAGGTCTAAATTAATATATAAAAAACTAATGTAAATATGACCTAGTCCTGGTGATCAGAAGTAAACGTTTGCTATTAAAAGCACTGGATATACCATAGGTCACATATATTATTATAATTTAGGTCTAAAATTAATATATAATCTAATGTAAATATGACCTAGTCCTGGTGATCAGAAGTAAACCTTTGCTATTAAAAGCACTGGATATACCATAGGTCACATAAACAGGTCGAAATCTTAAGGACCTTTGCAAAATTGTTCCCATTCCCAGTAATATACTCTGCCAATGAATAGAAAACAGACCAACCAAGAAAATTAGATGATTTTAATCCAGTAAACTGCCTTGTTTTTTAAAATATAAAATGGAGTTGAAATGACAGGCAGGAAAGACTGAATGTTTTCCATAAGAAGCCCAAGTTAACTTGAGATCACTTGCCTCACCTGACATGTACCTATTGTCAAATTAAGGAATAGTTGACCAATGTCTGGGTCAGTAATGTGCATTTTCTGTAGACACTTCTTTCAATGCTTTTGACTGCACATTTTGCAAGCTGATTCAAAATGTATCTATTTTTTAAAACCTTCATCAAATTTAATGTCATTATCTGCATAATTTATCCAACAAATGAAAGGCCTTATGCCAGGATGCTTTCTTTCCAAGAATGTCCAATTCCATAAAGAATTTTTTTAACGTTGTTGTTGCTTATGTATACATATTTTGGTATAGTTTATGCAAAACATTAGGGAGTCTTGCCTTAGCATCATCACATTCTGAATCAGTTTTTTGGGGTTCTCAGCTGCAAAGTTCAGTGGCCAATACATCATCATTATTAATGAAACAGTGGTGAATCCAAGTAAACTACTCTGTCTGGACATCATACACTGTAAAACTCTATTTTCGTGTTTCAAACTTTGTGATTTGGGTAAAAAATACATTTTCATGGGTACCTAATTTCATAGTTCTATTCTTTACAAAAGAAACCTAAAATAAAGATGCATATGTCTCTGTACAAGTTTACTAGTATACTGGCATTCATTTCCATGTGTGAGCAAACAGCTTTAGTCCACACTGCAATAAAAAAGTTATTCTGACAAGCTTGCCATCATCACCATTTGGGAACCCCTTGTTTCTTGGTAACCTTGACCTTATGGTGTGAAAATAAATCTGTAAAAATCAGGTTAATTAATGCATGTATTGGGATGACTGGTGCAGAACATATTGATATAAAATATGACTTGATGAGTAGTATTCAACACAGGTGACTGATCAGTTAAATGAACATGAGAATAGTGGACATGTACATTCAAATCAGGTCTCAGTTGACCTGAAAACATACATGCTTAAGCCAATTCATGAAAAGTGAATCTGCACACATGACACAGTAGCACTATGGAGAGACCTGACTGAAATGGACTTGGAGAAAGCAGAACTAATCTGCTGGTTGTTAGGAGCCGGATGTGCAAACATATATTCATAAATGGGACTATTATGTGCTTTAGGAAATAAAGTCAGTGCATAAATCTGCTTTTTTTGCTATATAGTACATCAAGTAGAGTAATTACAATCTTACTCGAGTTTTCATGTTCTTGAAGTTTTGCATTCAAATTAAACTGTAATCAGTCTGTATGTATATACTTATCCTAATTATATTTCACATTCTCTGCACTAAAGATAACTAGTATTAAAACAAACAGGTGATGCTTTTCCATTGCATATGATGGGGGTGGGGGAATAAAAAAATAGAGCACTAAATATGTTTCCATTAATTTCACAGACTTAATCTATATTCTATAAGATGACAAGAAAATATTTGCTTTTATTTTGATATCCTTTATTTAATTTCCTGCCAACTAAATAGGGTATGAACTCTTGGTTTTAGACAATTTTAGCAATCATATATCAGGGAGTCTCCCTGCTTAAGAGAATGAGGCTTAAAAAATGGAGGCGAAAATATGTTTTTCAGGGCTGGCAAAATTTCCCTAACTGTAATGAATGGAAGCATGTGTGGTTTGTATGCACATCTAATGAAGAAATTAATTTAATTTTTTAATATACTTAGGTTAAGTTTTAGGGGAAGTGAATTAGTGTTCTCATCCCTCTAGGCCTGAATTCTAAACAAGACTTTTCAACCATATTTAATGTGACACGATAAACAGCAGGTTACTGGAAAAATAATTTCTATAAGATATGATTCATCAAGTTTTCATCCCAAAGGATTCTACAGTTAATCTCCAATTATTTTTTAAAAAATCTGTTTTGGGTTTTTGAAAAGACGCAAAACAAGAAAAACAACCATTTACAGGTTAGCCTTTATCCTGAAGACTTGCAACATGGAACATGAATCTTACCTGATGTAGCACCAAAATAGCATCTTGTGTCATCTGCAAAAGTAAAAGTTGAATCCATAACAATCTAGCAAGTGAGATGCCCATTTATAAAAAACTAATCCCTTAATTTCCAATCTAACCAAACAGTGTAAATTTTGCAGGTATAAATTTGTGTGGTACTGTTAAAATGAAATTTTTGGTGGTACTTACATCTATGAACTAGGTAAGAATTAATATTATGAGCTATCCAGACTGGTTTACTCTAATAGGTGTCCATCAGTAGATTTCATTGTTTAATTCATAATTTTTGCCACCCATCTTTAGTTTATTATATCAACATAGTTTAACATCAACATTTTTGAAAAAATAATGCATTTAACTAATGTTAGCATCACTGATCTTCTAACAGGTAAGACAAACACATAAGTAAAAATAGTTTGCATGAATGGGCTGATGCATCATTACAATTCTTTGTGCATACTTACAACTGCCTCATCTGTTATTCTGAGTGATCATAAATACCAGTGCTGTTCTTTTCATGTCCTAATGAGTTCATCATAACATCAAAACTTATGAGATTCATGTATACCATATATACTCATTTATTGACCTTTCTTACTGAAACTTTAATTCATGCAGGATAGGGGTTGTCTTATAAGCACGACATTAAAAAATATCGAATTTACAAGTAATGTTAGAAACTCAAAATGTTTGCAGTACACCAAAAA
>JAECUM010033842.1:128973-148701 GCA_016617855.1 Megalonaias nervosa
AAAAAGAATTCCAGTGTTTTTACTGTGAAACTGCAGCAGCAAACGGTTGGTTTACACAAAGCGGCATACAGTAGTCTACCCCAAATGAGTAAGCACCTTCAATGACAAGGTGGTTGAAGAAGAAGAAAAGGGCCTGGATCTTGAGCTGTTCATAAGGCATTGCTGTAAAATGAGTGTCCTTGACTCTAAACTCAAAGTGTGGAGCAAGCATGTCACTGAATCATTTGTCATTGCTCTTTACTTCATAATGATACCGCTCCGGTGGCCTAGTGGTTAGAGCATCCACCTCGGATGCGGGAGGTCGTGTGTTCAATCCCCGGCCGAGTCATACCAAAGACTTACAAAAATGGTACTAACAGCTTGGCGCTCAGCATTAAGAGGTTAGTGTTAGGACTGGTCGGCCTGGTGTCAGGATAATGTGACTGGGTGGGACATCATGCTACATGTCTGCGGCATGATACCCCAGTGCTAGACATCACTATAAAACTGCGTTACTGCAGACATCGTAGCGATATGACTGAAAAATTGTTAAAGCTACGTTAAAATTCCAAATCACACACACACATACTTCATAATGACTCTGGATGAGTAGTATGAAGAAAATCTATCAAAAGGAAATATAAGCCAATGAAAAAACTTGGACCGAAACTGTAGCCTTGACTTTATGGGTAAGTAGGTGTGTTAAAGGATGAATTGTCTTAGCATCATAATGACTGGTGTCAAATCTGATGAAAACCTATCAAGGGGTTTTGGAAATAAAGATAACGAACATTTGTAAAAGTAAAGCTGTCATGCAAATTCTCCATGACAAAAGACTTTGACACCAATGTACATGGGTGTGTGTGCACATGTTTTAGAATGAATTATAAAGATTCATGCCATGTATGATGAGAATCTATCCAGAATTTTGGGAAATAAAGAACCTTTACAAAATGTTGCCCTCTGAAAAGTGACTGGTATTTCTCACTTCCCAACATGGGCTCAACAATACAAGAAGTGACCTCATCTGAATGAACAAAAAAGGTATTTTTCATCTGGTGCACAACGAAGTGGCTCTTAACATGTCAATTTTACCCTCTTCCTCCTTTCTTGCTAATCATGAATCGCTGACCTACATTCACTCACCGGCATTTCCTTGTGTGGACTTAAAATGCTTCTAGCTGAGCGGAAGGATTGTCGAAAGTGATTACTCGGCACAAGGGAGACAAGCAGAAAACTAGCAGCTGAAATGAAATGTCAAGATGCATCTACATTGTAAATATTTAAATTTCTTGAATGTTTAGACAGAATAGTTTGAAAAAATCCATTTAATAGCATTTTCAATAACATTTATTTATATTAAATACGAAGTAAATTATTTTCTGTATCAATCCCTGTTAAAATAAGTGTTATTGCTTTTATAATACGACATCATGTACAGAGGGGACCAAAATATCAATTTTAGCAGAAAATATGCAGTACAAATCTGTATAAAAACTTGCAAATGTTTTCTTATTCCTAAAGTAAAACTATGTGTTTTCAAACAACAGTATTTTTTTTTTTTTACAGTGATTCCAATAAGATTCCAGGTACAATGATAATTTCACATACAAGGTGCACTCTTTTTGTTTGAGGACCAACTTGAAATAATAACGAATATATGTGTCAAGTTTTGTTAACATTTTTGCTCTGCTTTAAGAGTAGAAACAGCAATTAATTGACCAATGGATCCTGAATATAAATGAAACTACACTTCTGGTATTTATTATATATTCCCTTGTCTTTGCTTTCCAAATCGTTTTAAATTAAAATGTCTGAATGGAATTAAAAGCAAATTCAGATTTAAACAAGTTCAGATCAGTCCATCGGCATCAGTAAAAATAGCTCGAGTTCCAGTCTATGTGAGAAATATAGATATTGTTGTGTATATCTATATCATGTGTTTTAATTTTCATGATTCTAGATTGAAAGATTGTTTACTAAATTACATATTAAATACCAATTTTCTTTGTAGTTGTAGGTTTTTACTTTAAAAGAAAAGGTCATTCTTGTAAACACATTCATAGTTTCAAAGACAGTGAGATGTAATTTCACTGAAGTAGATATGCAAAGTTCAGTACAGGTCATAAGATTACCCCAAAGGAAATCCAGCTGATCTAATTTCTGATTGGCTAGCTGCTAAAGCACTTGACCTTGTTTACAGATAGAGTGATTTCGAAATGTTCAGTTGAGTCTTAATTTGCTTACTGTATTGCGTCTCAGGTAATGATATAATGGATGATTTAATGAAAATTAGTTAGTCCGAGCATTAACATCAGTCTTAGAAGAGACAAATAGCTGTTATCATTTAAGTGGCTTCATTTAGTCATTTCAATTTTTCATTGGAATTACAAAGTGCTCAGACATTTCAAGTCTAGTAGCAGTATTAATTACTGTGAATTCATTTAAAGACATTTTGGATTATAACTGTAATGCAACAAGACTTCGCACAGCAGCAGAATAGAGGGAATTTAATTAGGATTACTAAGGGAACTTATTTGGATTACTCAATACTTTTGGACTTGTGACAGAACTTTAGAACTATTTAGAATTTTATTCACCATACTGCAAGTTATTTTTTCATTTTTCACTTTTTATTTTAGGGAAATAAACTATATTTTGAATTTTACAGAACTTGTTGGTTTTCACTCTTTTCTTTTACTCAGTTTATCATAACTAAATTTAAACTCAACACCTGAATAAAATGTTACATCAATCATGTACAATTAATGAGTATGTAATTAACAAGACACTAATTTTTGTAGTCTGCCTCTTTGTCAAGAAGTAAAAACTTTAAAAATATGATTACTTTATATTGTAGATAGACATACATATGGACAAACATGCACATGGATGCCAAAATGATGACCGTGTCAAGCTTCTGCCAAGGTGTACTCAACAAAAACAGTATTTGACCTATCACATAAATTTTCGTCTTTTGACCAGTTATATAATAAAAACAAAATGTTTGAAAAATCAAGTAAAACAGTTTTGCCAGTGACTAACCATTTCTGACCCTGACATTGTTGTGTTTCATGAGATATGGTTCCACCCAGTTGTCCATCTGATTCAGGACCCAAGCATTGGCCAGCTTGTTCCTTGTTACCTGTGTTGACATCCACTCCAGGCACTGCTGTGGACAACAAGCTGTCAGCTGTAAAGAATCATCACTAAATCTATGAAAGATCTGTAACAAATGGGCAAATAATTTAAATCATGGCTGTTGCACTGAAACTTCCGTGGTAAGGCCATTCATACATACAGATGACAATCTATCCATCCCGTCTTATATCAACTCTCATCCTTTTAATTCATTTTAAATGAAATCTTACTAAAATACTGATGCTAGGACTTGACCAACAAAGTGTTTAGAAACATTTCTAAATTATAACAAATAATGTTCAAGAAGGCAGCTGCCACCTTTTAGGCTGACTTGCCCCCATCCCCCTGGTGAGGTGTGAGACTCAAATATCTGAAAACAGCTCATGGCACAAAATCAGATGCCTCAAACTAGTAGTTGGATTTTGTAGGAAATTGTTGCTGTGGGAAAAACACATGACAGAATTTGCATTAGAGGCATTTTCATGTCTGAATAGTAGAATAAAACGAATGACTTGCCTCCCAAAATTTCTGCAAAATATATTGTGTGAAAGGTGGCATCCCTGGAGGTCCTGCCTGAAATTCTACAAGCATTGACATCAGCTTGAAGAAAGGCTGGGACAGCTGGAAAAAAAATATATTAGTATTTCAAAGAACAATGAGGATTCAGACACTGCGATTTTTATTGGATGTAATGAAACTGTGCCCCTTGTATTTTTGAAATTTCTAAGCAAGAAACTCAAGTCCTAGCTCCAGGGTTGAAAATCTGAATGTTCTGTAACTTTAATTACAATCAAGATAGAATCATGGGGCTTTTTGAATCTTCCTAGAATTAGTTTTTACAATAAAGTGTAGATTTCAATGACACAGATATAATACAAACAATAAATCAAGATCTGGAGTTTTGATATTCAGCTCGAGTTCTGCACTCAACAGAGAAATTTATTTCCGCATCATGCTCAAACCATTATGTACATTCCTGCAGCAGATCAATACTTATGGCAGATTTATTGTTATTATTATCATTATCTTTATTACTGTATTTGATAAAATATATATCATCATAAAATCAGTATGTGTAACTAAAAGAAAAGGTAAACAAATCAGAAAACTCTTCTGGGAAACATGGCAAGACAATAACTGTATCCATATGACACTGATGCCCCCAACAATATGAACAATATGATGCAACTGAAGGTTAAAGTTCAACACAAGCAAGGACAAATCTCTTAAAAGTTTCCTGAAAAAAGATGGTCTTCCTATAGTAAAATCCTTACGTCCTCCTGAAGTTATCAAGTGGAAACAAAACTTGCAACAGACATACATAACAAGAAACAACATATGGGATGAGAAGGACTGACATGGGTAACACTGGCCCCTTTGTAGATAAGGCTTGGGTATAACAAGTTAGAAATGAACTGATGCACTTCCAACTTGTACATGATAAACCAGAAGCTAGGTTAAAGTTGGAAAGTTTATTTAATGTTTTTTCAAGAAAGAAAAGTGGATAATCTTACATAAATAATGAAACAATACACATGTAAGAATTTTACAACTACCTCTGGGTTCATTTTCTTGATGGCACTGAATACCATGTTTACCATCTGAAAGTAACAATACATGTTAAAATAAGATGGAAGTGTCAAGTTTTCACTAAGCAATAACATATATACTGGATTTATAAAGGAGATGATAGGTAGTTATATCAGAAATATAATTCTCCAACTTCAATGTGTTCTTATAATGTTGCGACTTTTGTGATAAAACTATAAATCACAATTATTTATACAATCATTTCAAGTCAAAATTTCAGGGAGCTCTGCAAAATCATGAAAAATTATGCATTTTTATTTGTTAAGTGGTTTTTTTTGTCTTGCATTTACACGTCAACATAAAATGTGGGGAAGTTTTATAAAAAAACTGACAGAAGTTTCCTAATAATATTTCTGGAGTATGTTGGACAAGCACATCAACAAGTTTCCAAAAGAATGAATGATTGCCATTTTCATATAAACAATTTTATGGATCCTCAGTTCTCCACAGGATTTCAATACATTTTAAATTCAAACAATTCTTAAGAGGATATTCTATTCATGCCAACTGATATTGTGCACAGAGAGATGAACAGACTGATTAAAGAAAGTTACTGGATTCAGTGTTTAGCTACACCTCTCCCTTGGTTATTCGAGTATAACAGGGCCAGAAACAAAAATTAATGGGGTTGCCATCCATGCTGGACAAAAACAAACATGTTTGTAACATGGATGTTTAATGGCTGAATACTTGTTTCATACATTGTGAATAACTGTACACATAAATAATAGCTGATTTGGGGGGAATTGAGTTGTTTGTTTAAGCAGCTTACTGGAAAATGACAGAAAAATAAATTTCATCTATGGGTCACTAATCCAATTTCAAAATTCCTTCCCTTGTCACAAGCATGTTTCACTGAACTGTCCTCATTAAATGACATCATGTAAATGATGCAATTGTTAATATATATATATATATATATATATATATATATATATATATATATATATATGTATATATATACACACATACACACATACATACATATATATATCAATGTATCAATGCCAACCAACTCTTTAAAACTATGTTGATCCTGAAGAAGCATAGAATAAATCTGAAACCAGTCACACAAGTTTATTCGTGTTTGTGCTGTTTTGAATTTTGATTTTAGCCAAAAATATTTAGTAATATTTTTGATTCTTACAAAACAAAAACCCCAAACAATTACAAACAAGTATTAATTGCTTATGAAGAAAAATAGGATGAGAAGAACTTACTGCTACTGCAAGCCCTTCATTCCATCGACAGAGACTGAATATTAGATTACAAGTCTGACGAACATTGATGTTGTCACGTATCTGGTTGAACAGGAATGGGAAACCCTTCAAATGCAAGGTAAGAGAAAACTAAGATTCAACGATCAAAGTTTATTTGTTTCAAGAGTTTCTGAATAGCTATAAAAAAAGGAGCACACTTAAAAAACTCTTTCAAGTCTGATCTAAATAATGAATTACAGCAATATTTCTTCAGATATTGATTCTTACAAGTAACATTAAACTAGAAAAAAAGGTTTTGTACTAACCACGCAAAATGTTTCCAATAATTTTCCCATCATATAATTACCAATCATAGTCATTTTTCCTCAATATCAGAATAAGAAGCAGAAGATTGCAAAACCCATGAAAATTTTATTACAAACAACATCTGATGTGAAAAGAAAAATAAATCAATTAGATCTACATTAAAGGACTATTTTCATCCATCCAAAGGATTTTTTATAAAAATATTCTGTTTTCTACCATATGTATTTTTTTGGTAATCTAAACATAATAATCTATTAGTAAATACACAAAACGGAATGCATGAAGAAGAATCTATATGTGTAAGCATATTTATATGGCTATAGCAATCTCTTGAAGGATGAAAGACAAAGCTCCCTTAACTACTGAGGTGCCAATCACTGAGCATGTCTATCAAGAATCCAATCATCACGATCATGGAATCTAAGTACTCACAACAGAGAATACATTAGTTAAAAATAACAGACCTATACAGGCATATTGGATCTTCCTACAAGTCAATACATATCTGTACACAGTCAGAAACAATGATGGTCCCATGCTTATAAATGGTGCATACATTCCTCCAATTCCAGAACCCTGAATTTCTTAAAACATTTGTGACCATAAACATTAGTCATCACGCATCATCTGGATCATTCTTTTCTCATCGTCCCTGCCACCACTTCACACCTGGTCAGTCTAACTGACTGATTTCTTATTATGTAAGATTTATTTTTACAAGAAACTACATTCTATCATAAAGGTGCCCAAGTACTTCTGTCCCTACATCTGACCACACAGAAAACTCCTATTCAAAATTTTTACCCATACAATTTTGACTTCAAGAAATTCATCAATCTGGAATGCAGACTCTTCACTAAAAATTGGTAATAATTTTGCAAAATCAGGAATAATAGACAGTTATGAAACTTATATTAAAATCAAGATTCTGACAAATATGAAAAGGCACAAATGTGAACAACCATTGGTTTACCTTTGATCCACCCCCTATGATGGCATTATAGTCTTTGTCCGAAATCTGGAGTTGGTGGTCATCACCTCGGGATTTCTCAACCAGGAGGGCAATTAACGAAATCATCTTGTCTAGAGACAAGGGTTTGTAGTTCTCTTCAGTTAGAGTGATCACATCATCTTCCTCATCATCGGACAAAATCTCAACCTAGAGACATAATTTTCATCAGACTTGCAGATAACAAACTTTCTCTTGTGTAAGTACTACATATCATAAAAACATCAACTTGCATCAAAGAACATACATGTAATAGAAGTATGAATTTTCACCGAATTGTATAATGAATGAGTCTTTTTCATTTCTCTGCAAACACTCTTGCATGTAAGAATTCACATATGTGCATCACAGAAGGGAGATAACTTCAGGATACAACTATCGGCTTCAATCATCAATGTTCACTGATCCATTACTAATACAAATGATTATAAAGGAATTCTTACTGTAAAACAAATTCTGCAATTAACGAAGAACCTAAACAAATTATATGCCTTTTCTGTGAACAACACCCTTTTATGTAGAAAATTGAAATGTTTGTGTACAAACAACTTTTCTTCTTTACACCACAAAGGCCCTGAACCTTGATCTTCTGTCATCAAAATTAGTAGGGTTATTCCTTACCCAAGCCAAGACTGGTAACTGTAGATGGTGCACAAGTCAAGTTAATGTGTAGAAACAAAATCAGCAACATATAGATGGGAAACACCATTAACATAAAATACTCAACCTTATGGCAGGCATACCAAAATATATTTTCTTGTTAAGATATAAATGACTGAACTGAAAATCAAATTCTGTGTTGAAAGAGAAGTGGTATGAGACAACTGTTGGATCTGCTGGGAATGAAGTCAAAGAGAGTTTATTTGTGATTTTACAAGTGATTTTTAAATTCAGATCATGATCAATAATGTGGCACTAACTGAATGGCAAACTAATGGTTGTCAGGAACTATTCCTGAACTTGCTGTTGATGTTTTCAAAGAAGAAAGAATAAACTTACATAGTTTTCCTGTGCTTTCTGTCCCATATAGAAAGAGACCATTGTAGATATGGCATTGGTGTGGATAAGGAAGAAACAATCCTCATCTCCGAGCTTGGCAAATTCAAATAAGAAGGCAAAGTACTCTGCCAGGTATTTACTGTGGGGCCGTACACCATGCTCCAGCTGAAACAAATAAAAGGCAATCTAACTGCTTGTGTATCTTTCTCCTCTTTCTATTTGCTATTGACTATAAAATCTGCCAGTTTTTTTTGTCACTAACCAAATCTACAACTATTGCAATGAAGATCAATAAAACTTTCTTCCTCTCTTTCCTATATCAATCATACTCTCTCTCTCTCTCTCTCTCTCAATACCATTACTTCTTTTTCCATCACTTATCCATTTCTCTCTGTAATCTCTCTGCATTTAACTTAACTTGCTAATCTAATGCCCAAAAAACAGCTCTCACCATATACTGTCACCATTGGGCTGATAGCTTGCAAACAGATGCAAATTTTTACTAATGATACATACTTTTAAAAGATCATTACAGTAAGTATTTATGCATAAGAAGTACCAGTAAAACATTGCATCCATTTGTGAGATATTAGCACTATGCTAACTACTGGTACATGGCAAGAACTGGTCCTCTGCAAATATGCAAAAATTTGAAGTATTTAAGTGTAATTTTTCATTTCAGTAATTTAATTTTAGCTATTAATCTTTTCCAGGGTTCCCAAACAGTTTATACTCTACTGGGAGAAAAGAAGTTGCAGAAATCCAAGATAACATCATTTCATCTTTTTAACTGCTGTTTGTTGAAACCATATCTGATATTAAGTGATACAAATATTTTCAAGATCACTGCTGTGGCTGTAATATCGGATGTAAGATTGTCACCATTTTCAATTAGGACCAACTAGACATAACACATAAAAGAAGATTTTTGGTGAAAACTCCATGTTGATATGACCATCTATTCATAATGAGCAGTGATAAAAAGATTTTCAAAATGGCTTTCCTGAGAGACGTATCGAATGCAGGATAGGCACCATTTTCAATCACGACCCAGTAAATATCCTAAGAAGTCTTTTGATGAAAACAACATGTTAATATGACCATTCATTCAGAAGGAGTAGGGATAACAAGATTTTCAAGCTTACCAACCATGAAAACCATACTTGATGTCAGACTGTCATCATTTTCATTCAAAACCACTCTAGACAACATAAACCTTCTGGTGAAAACCCTATGTCAATATGACTCTCTGTTTAGGAGGTGAAGCAATCAGATTTTCAAGATGGCCACCATAATGGCCATATTGGAGATCAGATCAGCACCTTTCTTCACTGAAGACCAAGTAGACATCATAGGAAATCTTTTGGAGAAACCACATGTTGATACGATTTTCCATCCAGGAGAAGTATCAAGAAGATTTTCTAAATGACTTCTATGACAGCCGTATTAGATGTCACATCAGTACCATTTTCATTCAGGACCAACCAAACATTGTAAGATGTCTTTTCGTGACAACTCCATGCATTCCATTTGGAAGAAGTAGCAATAACAAGATTTTAAAGATGACCACTGCGGTGGCTATAATGGATGCCAGAGCAGCACCATTTTGATTTGAGACTAACTACACATTGGGATGAATGTTCACGCAAAGTTTAATAGCAATCATCCAAGTATGCTGATTTCTGAGAAAATGACCTAATGGGCAGATAAACCAGTTAACATTATATGCCCTGAATGGGGCAGGGCATATAAAAAGCAAATGAAATATCAAATAAAATACATACAATAGTTAACATTTTCTTGATGAACCTGGTGACACAAGACTTGCTGCCAATTTCTGACACATCCACTTCCCCATCATCACTGAAAAAGTATATAACATGTGAAATATTTATGTACTAAACATATACATATTTGCAACAATGCTGCCAAAATGAGAAGAAATACAACAGACTCACCAGCTGAAAATAATAATTCTTGGAAGTTTTGTTCTAGTTCAAAATGCAGCAAATTCCTCTTTCAGTGCAAAAAGTATAGACAAATATAGATATTATCTATTGCCGAGATTTACTGGCTTGTATGTTACAATGACAAAATTACGAGTACTGATAAATTGTAATGATAACTGGCTTAAAAATAAACTTGTTAGTTTATTCAAGAAACAGCCTCAATTTTATGATTATTATCTAAAAGTAGGAAGGCAATATTCTCATTTTCTGAATCTGTATCACCATACTCTCAAACGAGGTTGGAACTACATTTACCCTGACTTTCAACAATTTTAATGCAATAAGTCATAAACTGACAAAAGCAAATTAGAGCAAAAAAAAGAGAAAACTTATTAATAATACGAGTACAACATCCTGCTAATGTTTAATGCTTGTCATTATGTGATGAAATTATACATATCTGAATTAAGTAGAAATGATAAGAAAACAGGAAGATTAAATATATCGTCTTTTCAAACAAACTGTATTAATTATAACATTCCCATCTAATAATGCATAATGATAGTCCCTTAACAACCACAAAGTCATTTTTGAAAATATTTTTCAAATAACATTATGATTAATAAAATACACTGATTGATCAGTAGAAATATGTCTGAAGTGTCTTAAGACATACAGTAAATGATAAATTGCAATAATTTCATATTACAGGTCATAGAGAATAACTTTTGAAAATAATCATGGGTGTATTATGTCCAACACTTGCCATCATTAATATAATGGACTCTAACAGCAGTGCTCAAAGGACTTGAGATATCATTATGCAAGCTGTTTCAGCTAATCAAGTAATCTCTGAAATTGCAGTTATCTACTGACAGCCTTACTTTTAAATTGTCTCAAAGACAATTAACTGTACATAAACTGGCCAAGGATGATCTGATGTGAGCATTAAGCAGTAGAGTTAACTCTTTATACAGATTATGGACATTTATCATCATGGTAGAGAGAGGTCTCTATCTGTTTTTGTTGGGTTTTTTTTTTATACTTAAAATCATATTTATCCAAACACGACTATTACGGGGGACTTTAGGAATCAACTTGTTTTTAGCATGACATGCTATGACAGGTATGATAGTGGGAAATTTAAAGAAGGTGGATTGTAGCAACAAGTTTTGATTTCACCAAACTTGATTAAAATAGTTGCATAAATCTTAAAGCTACTAGATTTTGAAAGAAATGTTCTATTTTTAAATTATTAAATGGGTTCCATGGAGGGAGGACTTTGTTATATCTGGAATCGCATTTTAATGAAATGTGTTGTAACAAAGTGTGTGTGTGTTTTCATTCAAAGATACATGAAAAGAAAAAGACCTCTGGAAAAGAAGAACAACATCAACAAGTGTGTAAAATACTTAATAATTTTACCTGTCGACAAAGGGTTGTAAAAAGAGGTGCACATGAGCTGGCCTGAGTCGGGTTATCACATGAATAAGGAGTCTCTGGAACATCTAAATTACAAATAGTATACAAAAGATAAATGCTCACTCAATTGTGAAAGAACAATGACATCTAGAAATACTATCAATGACGGTGTGGAAATGTACAACAGCATCTCTGGCAACATTGAAAATCCTTTAAAAATGTTCATGATTTTTTTAAATATCCAACTAATACACCCATTCTATGTGATCTGTCTTTTGTTTTAAATTTCTCATATTGGGTAAAAAGTAAGCTTTTATTATTAAGAAATATGCAGTTTGCATATTCTGTTTATGAAACACCATTAAAGTATTATTCATTATATCTTATTGAGGGTGTTGACTTCACTGCAAATGGATAGATGAAAATACTGACAGAAAAACACCTGAATTGAAGATTCCCAGAAAGAACTGGAAATTTTTTTTAGACTAAAATTGTTTCTTCAATGATATTAACCTGATCATAATACTTCAGGCATATCTCCACTACTTTGCAAATCCAACGATAACAAGTGAAAAAAGATATTCACCATTTTGGCTCATTTTACCAACAAAAGTGCTGAAATGTCTGCTTGCCATTATGAAAGTCAAACATTGTTGGACTTCCCTTTGATAGAGGACTAGAAGTGAATTCTATCAAATGTCAGTACTGCTGAAGCAAAAGTGCATCATCATCAAGGAATGTAACTGTAAGGAGGACTTTGGAGGGAGTACCTTTATTATGATTGGTAAAGTATTATCAATACATTTTACTCAAAATTTTTTCCCATTTTCATGAAAGTTACCAGATCATAATAAATTAAAAGAATAGTTACAAGGAGGAGATAGTAACATAATCTTATTCTGGAACTGGGTCTGGACTGATTTACCATGAAAAAGAGCCAGTTTTTAGCAATGAAACCAAATCATCACCACTTAAGATAGTTTGGATTTAATAAGGCATGGATTTCAATGATTCTGCTTGCTGTAGCTAAAGTGCTGAAAAGCAGGTCTTGCATAAATACTGAGTCAGAGAGGCTCCTGACAGTAGTTCAAAGGGTGCCTTCTTCAACATCAAAACTCACAACAGATTTTATTTTGGACAATGGCCCATGACCATCAGTCACGGCAAACTGAAATTAGCTGAAAATAAGGTTATACTGTTGAAAAGTGTTGATGTCCTTCCCACACAAGGATATCAGAAAATGGCTGTGAATACAGGGTTTGAAAAAGTGATCTGAAAATGGCCTTGTCATGGTCTTTTAGCAGCAAAGACAATGACAGGAATGCATCTCTTTCCACAATCTAAAGATTAACAGAAGCTGCTAAGGCACTGGAGAGTGAGTACTGCATTGCCCTGTTGAGTACACGAGTCATGCATGAAACTGGGATTCTCAATCAACAGGTCTAGACTATGCCCAAGACTGCCGAAATACAATCAGTGTGACCAATTCAAATATGAAGTCAATCACTATGACATGCAAATTATTATTTGACATGTTTAGAAAACAATTTCCATTCCATGCACACACACAGAAAGCATTTGACATTCCCAGGCCTTGAGTGTCTCTGAATGCAGGAATTCTGTTATGTCACTGATGAAGCAGAGGATGGTGAAGAGAACTCTGGAGGCAGAAGCCAAAGACTTTCCCTGGACATCACAGCATCAAGGATGGGAGACAGAGCTTGTAAGTATATCTTTAAACTCGAATGAGCTTGGTGACAAAGAAGCCTACTGTGAAAGTAGTGACAACGCAGCTGGAAAAGAAGGTCTGGGATGATAAAGAAGGCTGAAAATCTGTCAATGCTGGGACACAGTGATTCATTTTGAGTGTCATTAAAGGCTCAAGATGGGTATCAGATATCTAGATATAGGAAGCTGCCACAGCTGTCATAAGGAGTTAGAACCATCAGCAGTCTGCAATGCCTTCATAGGTTCCCTACAAAGTTTGATGCTGGTTACACTGAGCATCTGGGAAAAAATGAGGATGGAATTTGCATAACCAGGTTCTAAATGCTATCAGTAATCTGTCAAGTGCTGTTGGTTTTTGCTCTGTGGGTGATGGTGGGACTATGTGTTTGTATGTCCTATTAAGGACCTTTTTCGAAACTGGCAATCTTTCCATCTCAAGTGACTTAATCACGATGAAGTTTGCAACTGAGACAGAGTTGGTGGCAATGCTGATAACATCCATTAGCTTCTGAGGGGACCCCAAGTGGCCATGTGGTCTAAGGTGTTCACCTTTACAGATCACTGACATCACACTTTTGTTAATCTGCATCACATGAAAGCCAGCCAAATGGGCTGCCAAAAATATGCATACTACTAATAAATCTTTGACTAAGTATATGGCATGACTTATTCTTGGTATCACTGTTATCTTTTACCATTTAAGTTTCAAATAAGAAATCAATAGCATCTTCCTCATTTCAAATGCAAGCCATCCACAACATTTGGTATGTGCATTTATGTATGTATCAGGGTGCAATGGCATGTCACCACACCACTGGCTATGTGGTGTCAATTAAAATGCAAAGTTCTAAAAATGAAAATATAAAGAATTTCAAAAAACTCAAGAAAATAAAACCTTCAAAATAAACACATAATAATATTAATATAAAAGATAAAATTCAAAGATGTTAGAAGATTAGGTACAAGGTATAAAACAAAATAAAGCCAAAAAGTATCTTTAAAAACAGAGCGTCAAAATACTTTTTGTCTCTTAATTGAAATCACACTAAAAAAAACCTTCTGTCTCACAGGTCAGTTATGGTAACAAAGAAAGAATTCAGATCAATATGCAGAAATCCCTTTTTCTTCTTTCATTTATGCTGATAACAACGTTTGATTTATTAATTCCATAGGGGCTCTTCTTGTCTCAAATGTAAACTGGTCATAGCATATTACTTCAGCTAATTTGTGAAAACAATTTTTTTTCTTAGTCATCTAATGCAAACTGTCGACAAAGTTCAGTCAAGACATGTGATAAAAAACAAAGGTACTTTTGTGGAAATTGCTTTTCCTCCATTCAGTTCCAACAGTTCCAATGAATTTGACCTCTGACACTTTAGACTCCACACTGCACAGGCAGCTTCCTTGTCTCAAATGCAAGCCATGCACAAGCTTGGTCATAGAAGGTGATAAAGGACTCCAGATATATAGCAGAAAACATTTTTTTTCTCTCTGTGACCTTTACCTTTAGACCACTAAATCATTATGTGTCCTTTTTATATCAAATGCAAGCCATTTAAAAAGACTGGTCGAGCTAACTGGTATACAAGTCAAGTTATTGTGTTGAAACAGCTTTCCTTCTTTCATTCACTTTAACTCTGACTTTAAACTTTTTAGCCTGAAATCAATAGAGATTTATGTTTCAAATTCAAGTTAACAACAAAGTTTGGAAACAGCAGATGGTGAAGACCTAGGGTTGTTGTGTGGAAATAAAATAGGAAATAGATGGAGAGATGGATGGATGGATTGACATCACAACATGATATGCTCTGACATTTGGTCAATATATAAGAAAGCTAAAGGAAATGTAAGCAAGATGGCAGCAATTAACTCAACAAAATTAGACAACTTCAGTGCAAAAGTATTCATCTATGATCATGACAGATAACAATTTAGGATGAAATGAAGTATACTTCTCTAAGATAAGAAAACTAAAAAGAATTGCACTAACTTGTGAAAAGTCATGGGGACAGGTATTTACAAGGTCTTTGTAATAGCATGTTGACCAGCAGTAATGAAAAGTAGCAAATGGAAATTGACAGAATCTGGCACCAATCCCTCTATCCAGGGGGATCTGGTCTGACTTCTTTCCAAGACAACATATGAACAGAGAAGACATGGTTAATGTCTATTTCAGTTTGGGAGTGCTGAATTTGCACGATTGGGAATATACTCCTGGATTCGAAGAAGTATTGTTATGCTTGGTATGCAGGACCAAATGATATGGAGACCACTCTGTCTCCATCTCAGACGTATCTGTCACAGATGACATCAAAATAAATAAGTTTTCTCACCTGTCTAACCATCTGGTTAGGACATTTAATAAGAATCTGCTGTGGCCACCAATCACTCTCTGCCATGTGGTCAAGAAACCACTGAAAACAAAGAGACATTACATTATCAACGGGACCTTCCAAATTATGAATTTCTGGTATATTAATCAAATGAAATTAAAATTTCAACAATAAATCAAAAAGAAGTGATCTTATGATTTCATGGATCTGTCAAATAGGATTAAATGATAAAAATTTGGGATTTGCAGATTTCCAAACCAAATAAAGTTTAAATTTAATCCCAAATGATACTGATTGGGTATTTTTGCCAGTTTACAGCAAATATTGTTGATAACCCAGACATTCTACTGGTCCCTTGTTGTTTGCTACATATCACACAGTATTTTCTTAGGATCCATTAGTATTGGTCTTTTAATGCATTTGACAAATTGTTCTACTTCAAAATAATGTTGTACAAGCTCCAACATTCAGAATTTGGAAAATTAGGACTCAGCTGGTTACAACAAGTCAAAATCATTCACACTATCTCAGTTGCTAAAAATACTGTAGTATCTTACCTCACATGCAGCCTGGCATGAGTTGAACTGTTTCGTCAAAAATTCTATCCAGTTAACCATTGTAGGCTGAATGAAGAGAGAGGGAAATAATGTGAGCAAATTTTAAATATGGATGTCAGATGGACATGTTTTAAGCTACATTATTGTCTTAAAAGGAGTGTGACTGAAGCAAATGCTCCAAAAATATAATTCTAAACTAAACAGAATGTCAAGAATAGTACTAAGATTTTTCTCTGTACACTAAATATAAATTGTGTTTCCATAATGAAGTCTAATTCAACCATAGCTCAAAAATACAAAATATTTGTCAAAAGAGTCACAAACTCCAGATTATCGTAAGTATTACAAGAGCACCTTGAAACAGTACATTAAAATTCCTGTGTAGGTACTAGTAGGACATGGATGACCAGAGATTACTGACCAGTGGATCTCAATGACCTGGACCTTTGGTCAAAATCTGTGGTCTTGAACTAAACTGAATGTACAGAAACTGTTATTTTCTTATTAGACTTAACTTAACCTTAACCTCTGACCTTTATACCCCATAATCTATTGGTTTCTTTCTTAACCTACGTGCACACAAGCCATGAACTTAGGTTAGTAATGTTGCTGCTAGGAATTTATAAAACTATGCCAAATACCCAAATGTAATTTCCAAAATGGACCAATCAGATACGAATGTGGGGTAAACTTGTCAATTAATATCACAAATAAAAACATCAGCATACCTTCTCATGTCTCCATGTAGCTTTATCTTCTTATTTAACAAATATAAGCCAATCACATGACTTTGCCACAAACAGAAAAAAGCAGTTCCATGTACAAGTGCACACTGTAATGTGACATTACCTGTCTATATTGTAAGCACAGGCAATGATGGGAGTTTTTCATGGAATGAGCAAACCCTATTAAATATAGTTACAGTAGATGATCTTAAATCCACAAATATAGGTGTGTCACCAGATCATCCTTGTTCCTTCTCTGAACTGCAAGCTATTTGTTACATTCATTATGAATGAAATAATCTAAAGTGTTCATTTTCTTTTTGACACTTTAGTGAATTCCAACTGCAAACAAGAATTAATAATACTGTGAATACAAGTGACAAATCAGTGATCTGGCCCATCAAATGGAGTTTTAACAATACACGAGGAGACTTCAAGTTTCAAAAGATCTATTATGGCTGCCTCCATGACAAAAACAAATCACTGCAGACATAACAACCTGATATCAAACATTGTTTCAAATGCACTGATAATAACAATCACAAGTACTACAAATAATACAAAAGCTAATTTCATTTTTTCTTACAACCTCCTTTGGCAGAATCATGCATCTTAACTACTGTATATTCCCAAATTAATGAACACTCCCCCCAAATTGGTGGTGTTGTTTACATTTTCCAAATGGGGGACATTTATCAAGCACAATAATGAAAGCTAAAGTTGTTCTTTTTATTTACTCTTATAATGATCACATGTATATCTGGGGATCTTTCTGCCACGGAATTCAGTTATTGTAAATATCATCACAGTTAAAATGATCAATCGATATGAACTCATTTTCCCCACTCAGCATCTGCCTGAAGTAGGACTGGTAAGTCTTTGAACTACTGTGTCATGTTTAACACTACATGAGTGCCTGTGACTTCAGTAATTTATACACTTATATATGCATGGTAAGTGTTATCAACTGAGACTGCAGCAACATTTTGTTGTAATCATGGATGTGAAGCAGATTGGTAATAAAAACCACAGGTCTTACACTCTATCTTTTAATTTTTCTGCTCTTTAAAAAGGGGAGGGGGCATTAATTAGAATGGTGGTGTTAATTAGGGAAATTACGGCAAAAAATTAAAGATCAGTACCTTTTCTTTGGCATGAATAAATGTCTCTAGTACAAAGGAAGTACTCAGTTGTGCTACTTTCAGGGACACCTGCAGTGGGTCAGTCTTGGGAAGTGTTGTTGGAATGTAGCCACATACTTGCCACATAAAGCTGAAATGTAAATGCAAAATTAACAACAAATTATTTCTAATGAAGCTTAATCTCAATGCATTTGTTTTGACAATGAAAAGATATTTATATGCACACCTTATAAATTAACTACTTTGAGATATATGTGTTACTGTTTGAGAAATCAATGTAACCACTATGTTATTTGGTATATATCTGTGAAACATTTTAATTGAGTGGGGTTTGGTTTCTGGTTTATTAACAACTTAAAAAGTTATACTTTCACAGCCAAGATTCATTTAAGTCTTTTTTTTATAATGGAAGTGCTGCATTCTTAATTTCCACCAGGACAGTTACTGAAAATAAAGAATGCCCTTGCTGTTGCAAAACATTGTATACAAAGTCTGTCAAAGTGAAATTTGATGTGACAGAATTAAAATACCTTTAAAATACTAAATGAAAACTGTATTGAAAATACAGTTCTCTTTAACATTATCAAGCAGACCCTCCCCCCCCCACTGAATATGACTGACAAGCACCATTTCATGCTATATATGGTTTTTCTATCACAATGCTGTTCTGCAGAAAGAGGCAAGTCTTGGAGTAATCCCCTTGACAGCTACATTAGAATTTAAATGCCTTAATCTTCGATTTAGAGCCAAATATGGGTCAAGTTGTCCAGACTGAGCCAATTTATTCATGTTTAAATCCTACAGACTTATTGAGTATTTGCTAAAAAAATAAAAGAAAAAAACAATGAATGGAAAAAATGCAAGAAAAACAATCTTACAAGATATATTTATCAAACACCTGTTTATTAATGTACTAACATTCATGCAACCTAAAAATAATTTCAAACTATTCCACATTTCTTACTCAAAATAAGTGTGTTCAAAGATGTTCTTGTCCTGCAGGAATTGCATGTTGTCTTGCCAAATCCACTGAAAAGAAACCCAAGTACAAATCATAAACATGTATTACACTCTACAACAACCAAGACAAATAATACTGAAAAGTAAGCAGAATGATATACAATTACTGCTGTGAATAGGCAACAGCTGAAATATCTGTCATCTGAAATCAGAAATCCTCAACAATACACAAATGCTGTGCATGCAAAATACTGAATGTTTTTTTTTAAAAAATCAGAAGCCCATAATTATTATCAGTACTGGATAACATTTTACGTCTGTAACTTACTGATGCACCCTACATTCAACATTTCAAAGTGAAAACAAATATATACATTTGTCCGATAGCACTGCCCTTAAGTCCTGTAAGTACACTGATAGTTTTAAAAAAAGAAGATGGACAGAGACTTCAATAAAAGTTTTGGACATTTTAATTCTGAGTCTGATAAATATCAAGGGTACAATATATATTGTGCAGAATAGAAATGATTTTAAACATAAATAGGACAAATCAGTCTCTTAATTCCACACTCTGTGTCCTATATTGTAAAAGTTACTTATGCAGATATTTGCTGCATAATATAGCTAAAGTAATGACAGATGATTCATTATATATATATATATATATA
>JAECUM010033843.1:0-17601 GCA_016617855.1 Megalonaias nervosa
GTGAATTGAAATGTCAAAGATCTTTAATATGTACATTATCTTTTCTAAAATTCAGTGATTACTGCCAATTAGGGATTACATTATTTTTAGATAATATTTTTAATATGTACATTATCTTTATTTAACATTCGTTGATGGCTGCCAATTATATTTAGAAAAGAGATTCTTCCTTTTAAGGACTTAAATAATTTAGTACCAGAATATCTGAATGTTTTTAAGTTTGTCAGGAACACCTGCACAAAGAGTGAAAGGAAGAACTTTTATATGTTAAACGTTAGGACAGAGTAGTGTCATATATTAATCGTTGGGACAGAGCTTATTAGGAAATATTTACTTTCGATGGTAGTTTTATGGTTTGTATTATGATATTAAACAAGCATGTAATGTTCCAGCTTGTAAGAAATTGTTCCTCTATAAATATTTCAATGAGTAATCTTGATTTTATGACCACAATGTAAGTGGTAGCTGTGTTATATCTGTGTGATAATAATATGTTAACCTAATTTAATTTATATTATATTGGTTTTATTTACAAAATCATAATACAAACTAGACGTGGACTATTTTGTTACTGTATATTCATTATTATTATTATTATTATTATTATTATTATTATTATTGGGGCCCCGAGTGGCCGAGTGGTCTAAAGCGCTGTCCGTTACGGATCAATGCCATCTTACCTCTGTCTGCGTGGGTTCGAATCTAGGATTCGGCGAATGTGGATATGTGAGAAAGCTTGCCAGTAGCTTCTCGTCGGTCGGTGGTTCTTTCCGGGGATTTCCCGGTTTCTTCCTCCACCATTAATACTGGCCGCCATGTATAGCCTATCGTGTGCTGAAAAATGGCGTTAAGCCCCACAACAACAATCAACAACAACAACAACAAATCTGCATTATGATGACTATCTGTTGTGGCCCTCAAAAGAACCTTATGTACCTATAAATACCTATTGGCATTCTTATCCACGTGAAACGTACTGCAAGTTTGCTAATACACACGTATTTAATTTTGCATATATACAGATATCTACACAGTGTGCAAATGTTATGCCTGTGAAATGCGATTCATTTAGTCCACCACAAAGAATGAAATTTCCCTTCCAAAGCGAGGTTTACAAATTCCCATGCTATTAATCGTGGAGACAGATTTTTATCGCAGTTGTTTGCACTGATTAGACAGTTTGATATGAGGAATTGAACACATTCTTTGTATCAGGGCTCAACGCACTTCTTGGCGTTTTAATCTGCTATACTTAAGTCCTAAGTTTGACCTCGTGACCTGGAATGTACCCTATAGTCATGTAGTAACCTTTCTAATAATTTTCCTGGTATAACACAGTGAACAGCATTACAATTCACGATAGATTACACAGTTTTTGTCAGATGTTGTGACTATATTGCAAATATTACAGAAACCACATTACGATTTTTGAGATGAAACTAGTATTCCATACATTTTCCTCGTTTTTTTCCTTTTCCATCTTCATATTATTTTTGTTTCATTTTGCTTCTCTTCATTCTGATGCGTGTATGTTCTTTATCTTATCGTCTTTGTGTACTTATTTAATTCGATATGGACCATGTCATGCGCATAAAATTGCACATATCTCGTGTACAGCAGATGAAGTAAAAAAACATTTTGAACTTACGTTATTTTTCTTTTCTTTTTGCATTATAAGAAATACCTTAACAAACTAATATGCTGAGAAATGCCAGCAAAGATCAGATTTAATTTTATGCAAGTAGCTGTAGACAGCTGATTGCATAATATAAATGTTCTGTAACAATTTACAATCTATATATTCGTCATATAAGGGTGAATGATTATTTTGAATGGAGCAGACAAAATATGTCGATTCGCAGAATTCCTTTGAAGTTTTGAGTGCATCATGGGATTCATACTTTTGTTATTGATGATAATTGAAATTTGAATCATTCTGCAGTTATTTTTATTCTTGTAATGCTATAATAATAATAATAATAATAATAATAATAATAATAGTCGTTGTCGTTGTTGTCATCCTCGTCATCATCAAAGCAGTATTAGCAAGAGCAACAGCAGTAATAGTAGGGATAGTAAATTTAGCAGGCGTGACGAAATAATCTGAAATTCAATTCTTGTACGGTTTAACTTTATTCTCTGTGGACATCTTTCTAAGTTATTAGCGAATTTTCCTTAATGAGCTTTAGGTATTGTGTTCTTCTTCTCATATTTGAATGGAATCGGGATTTGCTTTAATGTTAACTCTTTGTAATATCTTGGACAAGTCAGACTTGAGTCGGAATGGAATCGGGATTTGCTTTAATGTTAACTCTTTGTAATATCTTGGACAAGTCAGACTTGAGTCGGAATGGAATCGGGATTTGCTTTAATGTTAACTCTTTGTAATATCTTGCACAAGTCAGATCTGAGTTGGAATGAAGTCGGGGTTTGCTGTTATGTTGACGTTTTGTTACATCTTGGACAACTCAAACTTAAGTTGGCATGGAATCGGAATTTGCTTTTATGTTGACTCGTTGTAACATCTTGGACAAGTCAGATTTGAGTCGGAATGAAATCAGGATTTGCTTTTTTTGTTTGCTCGTTGTAACATCTTGGACAAGTAAGATTTGAGTTCGAATGATATCAGAATTTATTTTTATCTTGACGCTTTATAACATCATGGACACGTCTGACTTGAGGTGGAATGGAATCGGGATTTGCTTTTATGTTGACCCGTTGTAACATCTTGGACAAGTCAGACTTGAGTTGGAAGAGCTCAAATAGAGATTGTGATGCCGGTTGGTAAGCGAACTACGTGTTGTCTTAGGTGAATATGGCTTTGCCGCGCTTAAGCTGCGGTTTTGACGATACCATTGGTGTTTTTGGGCGGTCTGACCTAACAGGCTCTCAGTTGCCGGTGCAGTGACCTGGAATATGTTTCACTTTGAGACTTTGAAATCAGACTGGTGGCTTTGGAGATTTCGCTTGAGGTCGTGTAGCGTCATTGTTCGCTTGAGGTCGTGTAGCGTCATTGTTCCAACCAAACTGTAGCCGAGATTTGTACTGAGTTTAGGAAAGGGATCACTTTATTCAGCGCCTACGTTTTGAGATAAAGCAAGATGGCAAACAAGTCTCAATCTTTATTCCAGCTCTGCCAGTTTTCAGACGTGAACAAGACCATGTTTCCAGTTGATTAATTTTTGTGGAAACAAAAATCTCTGGTTGAAACGCCAAAACACATCCATGACTGAGATTTCATTACCAAAAATAATCCTATATTTCGTTAATGTGTGTGTGTGTGTGTGTGTGTGTGTGTGTGTGTGTGTGAATCGGATTTTTAACGTAGCTTTAACAATTTTTCAGTTAATCAAGACTCTTTAAGAAAACAACAAGTTTTGATTATTTGATTGTGTATTTAACAGTTCAGTTTCTCTTTAGCGCCATGCACTGACTTTGTCTCGATTGATACTCACCCATCCACCATTTTCTTATGTTATAATAACCAAGGGTAAAGCACTGTAACACATATTCATTAGAATAGCGACATATAATGACCAGAACCAATTCGCTAAAACGGCCAGCCAATGATGAAATAAAACATGCTTGTTGTCAGGGCATAGCCAAAATTCTGCCTAGGTTCATTAAGTCCTAAAAAATTGTTACGTGTAGGCTCGTACAAAAGTAACAAAAGAAAAGAGTGAAGTTAACAAGCTTTGTAAATTTAACAAAATAATTTCTTTCTCTAGAAAACAAGGTAAAAATATGAAATAGGACTTACGGTTTGTGAATATAGTCCAAAATTTAATCCTAGAATTCAAAAATATAAGTCCTATCACTAAAAGTTCAAATTGAATCCAAGTTCGAATCTCGAGGAAGTTCCAATATGGAAGGTGATGACGTCTTCTATAACCAGTTTGTGTTGATGTGTCAACAGTTCCTTGTTGAGTCACCAAGAATATAATTCCGGCTTTTGAATTCGAATAATTTAGTGAATGACTTTGTCCAAGAATTTCGTCGAAGAAGAGTATTTTCCAGGGAGAATAAATTATTTTAAATAAAAAACTCAATTCAAATGGCAACAACAGGAATACTTTCTGCCTGAAGGTATATTTTACGACTGATCAAATCCACTAGAAAATGTCTGTTTTAACCCGCTATTTTAGATCACATGATGGCTTACGTGGTCACTTAACTTGAACAGCGCAGTAACAAATATGCTAATTTGCACGTAGGCTAGAATAGCCCTATCTAAGAATCAGATTCCCACACTGGAAATAAATTTAAAAATAAAACTGTTTACAACAGACTAACATGTGGGCTGAACATGACCTTGGTAATGACCAATCATTTTCACTCAATGTTTGCAAAATCGGACCCAAGGTCAAGAACTAGGTTAGCTAAAAATAAAAATGTAGCAGTCAAACTGCGTTGTTATCAGGTCAAAAGAGAAAACTGAACCTTTCGAAAAAAAATCAAATCCAGTGAATAAAGTTATCATTACAATAACGTAATGAAATAAAAAATAAAACAAAAGAGAATTTAAAACTAACACACAAGCAATTAAATTACATATACGTAATAAAATATGAGTGCATGCGGAAATTATTATCACTGAATGATGTACACATATAAGATGTATAAACCAGACGCTTATACTGTTATTTATGTAGACGCTTATACTGTTATTTATGTAGACGCTTATACTGTTATTTATGTAGACGCTCTGTCTATAGAAATAACAATATAGGCATCTGGCATAAGCAAATTTACTATTTTTACAGAACGTATTGATGTGATGCACATAAGTGGCCGTGTGAAAAGAAGTTCGGACACGGACAGGGTAATGTTTCCTCCTCAAATGAAATACACACTTAAACTCGGTGACCGGATGGTGGACCTGCAACTCCACAGAAACTACCTGATGGACGCACACGTGCCCGTCACCGTCATAGCCAATAACACGGTCACCAATTTACCTCTGTTGTCGCACAGCAGGGTAAGATTAAAACCTGATTCAAGGCCTAATTAACATTATTATTGTCATCATCATCTTCTTTTTCATATTTTATGTTCTGAACACCGGGCTATCTAGAAAAATCGTACCGATATATTATTCACAGCATATGCCTTTCTCAAATAATCACGGTGTACATACATCAAATAATTCTAAGACCCAGTACCTTCTAAACCCAGCCTAATTGTTTGGGTTCACTTGCGTTTCTTTGTTGTGCTCGTCGTCGTTAAAGTTGTTGTTGTTGGCAGCAGAGGTAAAATTGATGTAAAAGGTTGTTGAAATTTTGTAAACTTGTTGTTTTCACTTCTTACTGTTACTTAGTTTTATAAGACCATAAATTCGTAAAAGTAAATTATAGGACAAGATACCTTATGGAAGGACAAACTTGTAGTCCGAAGTGGCTATTTCTATATCTTTCACTTGTTCATTTAATGTTCAGATTTCAAAACTGTTCTAGAAAGACGGACTAAATACAAACTTGGAAAGATGTTACAGCAACTTCATATTCACTTTGCTGCCATATAAACATCATCCCAAATGAAATTAAAACAAAAAGGAAAATAAGCAAAGCGCCTAAAAGATCCGTCATCGGATATATTTCAATTGAAGGAATATCGATGACGATTTCGTCTTGGCTTGCACGAAACAGAACCGATTAAATTAACCAAAAAGCTCTTGACGATGAATTTACAGTGTCTGAGCTATCTAACGGTCTCAGAACGACGAAATGAAGTTGCTCTCAGCGACCCTGATTCGCTATGTATCCATGTTGAAACACACAACGTACATTATGACATAAAAGCAAATATATAGTTTTACGCCACAAACAATCAGGGGCAACATCTATGCCATCCCAAAAGTGAACAAAACGATATAAAGAGGAGTTAAACGGCATTCCAATTGGAGAATATGTGGGACTGAGATCTGAGTTTTAGCTTTTCAAATATGGATCTGGTTTAATGGGCGATGTTCTGAAAGCAAGCGTTTGATGAAATAAGGTAAGATATTGAGCACATTATGTCATTTGATCTAATCTTTGTAGAAAAAGGTAAACCACGGATCTTGGTAGTGGGGGCACCAGTAGTATACTTGTCACCTCCGTCCTGGTGTGCAGCGGAAGGCGCGGTCATTGTTGACCCGGGCTGCGACCGATCCGGTATGGTAGAATTGTTAGTTGTCTTTAATGTGATGTGTCAACGGCAAGATACAGCCTGGCGGAGCCCATCCCTCTCCAGATTGGATGACCACAGCCGAAATCCACTGATATAATGTGGCACACCCTGGCCCTGAGCACATGGTGGTTGAGCTCATCTTGGAGCCATTCCGCCCTGGCCGTTGACTTCATCGAGGAAGACTTCCGCAAGTGATGCTGTGCTATCATCACACTATTTTACCCATAATTTGGAGAATCGTGGGGGTGGGAGCGTCTTATTCCATCCCGTACGGATCCAATGGACCTGTACCACTGACCAACTAATTGCCCTCAGGCGGAAGAAATTGATGACAATCCCATTCTTCGTGAAGAAGTAGAAATTGTAGTTAGGTCACTAAAGGAAGGAAAGTCAGCCGGCATTGACAACAATCCAGCAGAGCTCATTCAAGCAGGAGGAGAAGAGATAGTCACAGTCCTAACAACAATCTGCAACAAGATATGGCAAACAGGAGAGTGGCCCACCACATGGACTCTATCCTTGGTCATCGTGCTCCCCAAGAAAGGAAACCTACAGTTATGCCAAAACTACAGAACCATCAGTTTGATCAGTCACCCGAGTAAAGTCATGCTGAAGATAATTCTGAACGGACTAAAGCCTCAAGTAGAGAAAATTATAGCTGAAGAGCAGGCAGGCTTCCGAGCAGGAAGGATCTCCACAGAACAAATCTTCAATCTCAGACTCCTTTGCGAGAAATACCTTCAGCATCAGCAGAATCTATACCACATCTTTACAGATTTCACAAGGGGACTTTGATAGGGTATGGCATGCAGCCTTATGGGTAACTATGAGGAAGTACAACATCAGCTCAAACCTGGTGCAGGTTGTTGAGCACCTCTATGACAAAGCTACCAGTGCTGTAATCATCAATGGTTGCAGAGGAGGTTGGTTTCGAACAACAGTTGGAGTTAGGCAGGGATGTATACTGTCACCTACACTCTTCAACATTTTCCTGGATAAGATCATGGAAGATGCCTTGCATGACCATAAGGGCACTGTCAGCATCGGAGGAAGAACAATGACCAACCTTCGCTTCGCAGATGATATTGATGGTTTAGCAGGAGGTGAAAAAGAACTGGCTGACTTGGTTGAGCGCCTCGACACAACCTCCACAACATACAGTATGGAGATTAGCGCCGAAATAACCAAACGGATGACAAACAACACCAATGGCATCAGTGCAGAAATAAAGGTCGGTGGACAGAAGCTGGAAAGAGTCACAAGATTCAATAACTTGGGATCAATTATCACAGACGAGGACTCCAAACCAGAACTACTTTGCAGGATTGCCCAGACAACAGCAGCAATAACAAGGCTGAGACCAATATGGAAAGATACCAACATTGCTTTTGGTTCCCAAATAATTCTGATGCGCTCGATTGTCATATCCATCTTTCTGTATGCTTGTGAAACATGGACACTCACATCAGATCTACAAAGAAGGATTCAAACAATGGAAATGATATGATACCGCAAGATCTTGGACATCTCATACATTGACCATGTAACCAACGAAGAAGTCCACAACATGATCCAACGAGCCATTGGATCCTATGAAGACCTCTTGACCACTGTAAAAAAGCGCAAACTGAAGTGGTACGGTCATGTCTCAAGATCATCTAGACTGACAAAAACAGTCTTGCAAGGTACAGTGCGAGGGAGCAGAAGAAGAGGCAGACAGAAAAAGAGGTGGGGAGACAACATTAAGAAGTGGACAGTCATCGGATTTGGAGATTCCCAAAGGGCAGTAGAGAACATGGAAAGATGGAGAGAATTGGTTGTAAAGTCAACTGTGGTGCCCCAACGACCTCTTGGGTTAAAGGGATTGATGATGAGTCATCATTCAGAGCGAAGTATCTTTGATGTCAAAGCTTGCTACAAAGTAACAATGTGTTAAGGATGGCCTATTTTCAGTTTTACACTGAACTACTACTATTCCAGTATTGATTCAAATTTATTACTCTACACTCAAAGCTTACCTAAGATTCTTTTGGTCCTTCATGTTTTCAGTACTCGATACTTCCTTCTTTGTGTCATGAAGCACAAAACGTGGGATTCAAGTGAGGACCACACTAAAAATAAATTTTGATGAGTTGCTAGGAGTGTTCTTTTCAAAAACGTATATTATCATTTCGTTTTGAGTAGTGAATTAACTATTAAATTAGTTAACTATTTAATTTGATATTTGTATAGCAACGGAGTCGAATGCGAAGCTACTAGTATAACTTCAAATTTGCATTAAGTCTATTGCTTGTTTTTCTAGCACTTTTAAAACTTTAAAAAAATGCTACAAACGCTAGCACGTGCACTAGAAATCTCCACTTCAATAAAGCCAAACTAACATGGTCGCATAAAGTAGGCTAAACTAAGAGGAATATGTAATTGGTTTGATTTTAACGTCAATTTTGACGTGAGCTTATTTGAATTAGAGAAAATGAGTCTGTAGAATCCGTTTTCACCATGAAAAGATTTTCCCCATGTAAATGAAGGTTGGTACAAATAAGAAAATATAATTGGAAATATTAATTCGTAAATTTCTCAAAAGTATTTTTTCTTTAAAATATATGTTCACAAACTCCAAATTCGGGTCATAAATATTAAATCATGTCAAAATATTTGTAACTCTACAGACACATTTTTCTCTTCCATGCTTACCCATCCCCCGCAAAAAAGCCAAATTTCGCGTTTCCTATTTTGTTCTTGTATTTTCTTGTTACCAAACATTTTATTATCTTCGTTGCACATAATGTTGTTTTCAACAAATTTCATGCAACAGCTTTAAACTTCAAAATAACTGTAAAATTTTCTATTTTAAAAGTACCATTTTTCTTGCTGTTGCTGTTTTAAGTTTTAAGCGAGAGTAAACACTAACAAAAAATGCCATCAAATGCTTAGAACTGAGACACTGATTTGTCAAAGCTTGAAGTTTACGCCTTTTTCAGGACTATGCATTTTATCAGATGGATGGTGTGGACAGCGGGGCGTCCCTGTTGGTAAAATGCCCGAGTCTTGACAGGCCCTGTCACTTGGTAAGTCAGGGAACACTACAACCTCACTCTGGTTATATATCAAGTCAAAAACTGTACTCTTCCTTCCTCCCTGTTCATTTTTGACATTCTCATTTTCTCCATTTCACTCTTAATGGTAGTAGTTTCATTCTACATTTAAATATATGCCGAGAAAATGATGAATTCCTTATGTGTAAACAAGTAAGCTGATAAGGCATCGAGTTATTGTGGAGATATTGTTGTTTCATTATACACATTGCAGTGAGTTATTGTGGAGATATTGTTGTTTCATATACACATTGCAGTGAGTTATTGTGGAGATATTGTTGTTTCATATACACATTGCAGTGAGTTATTGTGGAGATATTGTTGTTTCATATACACATTGCAGTGAGTTATTGTGGAGATATTGTTGTTTCATATACACATTGCAATGAATTATTGTGGAGATATTGTTGTTTCATATACACATTGCAGTGAGTTATTGTGGAGATATTGTTGTTTCTTATACACATTGCAGTGAGTTATTGTGGAGATATTGTTGTTTCATATACACATTGCAATGAGTTATTGTGGAGATATTGTTGTTTCAAATACACGTTGCAGTGAATTATTGTGGAGATATTGTTGTTTCATATACACATTGCAGTGAGTTATTGTGGAGATATTGTTGTTTCATATACACATTGCAATGAATTATTGTGGAGATATTGTTGTTTCAAATACACATTGGAGTGAGTTATTGTGGAGATATTGTTGTTTCATATACACATTGCAGTGAGTTATTGTGGAGATATTGTTGTTTCATATACACATTGCAGTATCTTTTTTTACTGAAGCCTACTGTCTGCCATTTTTAGCTTGGCCGAGTATCTAGCACTTCATATTAAAATAGGAATAGTTCCTACCGTAGAGTGGCTTATTCTTCTCTTTCAATTGAAAACTAAACATGTTTAAATTCAGTATATTAGTAGTTAACAATATGTTCATATTATTTAATAAATTCTTTAATTTAAAGATAAATAAAACAACTGTATTAGGATTTGTTTTTAAACCTTCATTGCCGAAAAACACGCTAGTCGTTGCTCTGATCGACTCCTATTTATGAATTATGTCTTTTACCTTATGTACAACCGTCCCCCTAAAACAAATTGTTGGGACATTTATTACCTTGGTATAATTACAATGGACCCGCGTATGAACAGATTCTAGTAAAGTGAGTCCGTAGAAAGAACATTGTATCTTGATCACAATTTTTCAAAACTTTATAACCCTCCATAACTTTGTTTGCTTTTTAGTAGTATTTTGATGCCCAATGTGTTCCAGAGCCGTATAAATTTCTGGTGATTTTAAAACTGTAAAAATGTTTTGTTTTGTTTTTAAATCTGGAACACCATGAGCATCTACATAATGTTTAAATAACATTAAATGCTCTTAAAGAAAAACAGAACTAAACAATAGTATTTATGTTATAGCATTTTTACCATAAAAAATGACATATAATCATACTTAGAAGAATGAGTTTTGAAGCCAAATGTTCAACCGACTTAATATGTATTCAGGAACGTGGTTCCAATATTTAGTTGAAAAGAAAAGTTCAATAATTTGTGAGGATTAAAAAATAATGGACTTCAGGTGTAAGAAATTAACAAGAACAGAGTACTATCCGTGTCCTGCTACTCATTTGTACATATTTGCAGTGTAATGGTCATATTAATATTTCTCTGTCTTTATTTCTTCTGAAATGATGATTGCCAATTAGAAACTAGAAACGAGAAAATTTTAATTTCTCTAGTTTGCGGCACATGAAGCTGGCATTTCTATTACAAGCGACCACTATACCAATGTATTTTTGCAAGATTAATATCACCACTACACTTGTGTATACAATATTAATAGGGGCCCCGAGTGGCCGAGTGGTCTAAAGCTCTCTCCGTTACGGATCACTGCCATCTCACCTCTGTCTGCGTGGGTTCGAGTCTAAGATTCGGCAAATGTGGATATGTGAGAAAGCTTGCCAGTAGCTTCTCGTGGGTCGGTGGTTCTTTCCGCGGATTTCCCGGTTTCTTCCTCCACCATTAATACTGGCCGCCATGTATAGCCTATCGTGTGCTGAAAAATGGCGTTAAGCCCCACAACAACAACAACAACAACAACAATATTAATATGAGCACTACACTAGAGTATTTTACAAAACTAATAAAACCACTACACTAGTGTATTTTTACAAGACTAATATAACCACTACAATAGTGCATTTTAACAAGATTTATATGTCCACTACATTAGTGCAATTTTACAATATTAATACGATCAGCTTTTTCAACAAAGACGTCTCAGGAAATATTACTCAATAGATCCTTGATCACTGGAGGTAAGCGGGAAAAATAGGACAGTGTTATTCTATGTCTCCTATGCCACTGATTTTCGGCTATTTTCAGCGAATAAGTTCTTGAACAAATTCATTGTTTAATTAACAAGAATTAACCACAAACAATATTAACGATCCACTCAACAGAGTTTTTTCACAATGGACTAAAGACATAACCGGTGTGAATAGAGTGCAGCATACACGCGAATTTTCGGTGTACTTCAGAAGCAGTATCGAGTATAAATTATGGTTACAGACTGCAATATGCGTGCTAAAGAAAAACACAAATATTGCATTTTGTACGCTGTGTAGAACATCGTCATTATCATTTTAATTATCATTCTTGGCATCATTATATACTTCCGTGTTATCTTCTTCATCCTAATCATCGTAACCACTACAACAGCTATAATAATAATAATAATAATAATAATAATAATAATAATAATAATAATAATTATTATTATTATTATTATTATTATTATTATTATTTAGACCGGACACTTCCATCTAGATGGTGAGGAGTACGCAGTTGAACGCGATGGAGATGTGTCGGTAACGGAAGATAAGCAGGAAGACACGATACCTCATACAGCGTACAAACTAGAAATGAAGGAAAACAACTCCAACGATACTTTTCACGTGTTTGAAGGTAAGTGCCACTGTAAATAGACCTTGCACGTAAATTATTATGTTTTTGTGGGAATGGAACAGAGACGAACGGACAGTTGTAACATGATAAGGTGATTGTCGTATCGATGCAGGGACTCAGTAAGTGCTTCTACTGGTTAATAAACATACATGATTGATAGGCCCTGTAACAACTCTCAAGTCTCAGTAACGACTTTAGATATGATCATAATATATCGTATTTACATCGGGATGTAAACTACTTGTCCGATCGCCACCAGTGTTTAGATTGATGGTCAGTTTATTGTCTCACCTGCGTAAGTATGGTCAGATATTTTATTCGCTGATCCAGTAGGGACACCAGACATAACGTCGGCTACGATGTTAAAGTTCTGCGTTTACGTTTTTTGAATTTCAGAGACCTTAGTTGTACTGACAAGCGCAGGTGAAACAACGAGTTCCGTGAAACTTATTTCAATTTCCATAAATTTCACATAAAAACATTTAATGAGGCTTGTAAACAGCCAAGCTCCTCAACAAACGAAGACGATATTATGTCTTTCGATGCCTTTTGGTGTGATTAATGCACGGGTGAACTTTTTCTTAAAGAAATGAGGGCTTTGATAATAATGTTTCTAACTTCAAATTCATGATTTGTTTTGACCGGTCAGGCATTTTGGTTGCTCTTTGATCATAAATCCATATACTCCTCTGTCCTTACCAACCATTACAGGGTCATTGTCAGATCCAAGAACCCGGTCAAACATTTTAATGTTCCCGAGAGCTAATTTGTCCACCGTTATAATAGTATTTCACCCCATCACCATCACGGAAATTCTTCCCAATAGTCATTTTCTCCCCGGGTTTCGGGTGGGTTTATTTTCTCTGTCGAATTACGTTCATCCTAGAGCAGATTTTTTTCCTCTGGTGAAATTATACCCTGGTGTAAAAAATATCTTCGCACACACACACACGAAAGCGACAGAACATAATCATTAATGTCCTCACTCCGCTCACCATCATCAATACAACGCTGATTAATGAAATCAATCCCTGCATGCACTTTTCCTGTCAACTGACTCACATTCTTTATATGGCTGCATCTTGTAATAATATTAAAATAAGGACAAATATCAAAGTTTCATCCAGATATATCCCGTTTATAAGAACTTAGTCTAGTTAAATATCGCGGTTGTATCTAAATATATCCCGTTTTTAAGAACTCGGTCTTGTAAACACCTGGTAGACCTTCGTCAAAATACCTGGCGATAGAAGAGGTATCAAATAAAGTACTAAATTTTCGAGATGTTGATATGGCTACAGTATGACATGGGTATAGTTTGATATGGGTACAGTTTTAACCTTTGTAGACAGGCAGCAAATAAAAACAAATTAATGCTCCTTCAAAGCACAGACCAAGGAAAGAGACGACACAGCAAATGAAGTTAACAATAAATGCTAATGAAAAGTTGTTCAGACAAACACATGCTGTTGATACGTTTCGAGAAGCTAGTGTTCCAATCTATTTTAATATAAATTTGCGTTGATACCTTTTTCTTTCGTACAAGTAAATGCTACTTTCAGGAATGTAGCCAATAGTAAATTTGCTGCCGAACCATTAAAGAAAAGAAAAAGAGACAAAAAGTGCATGTAAGCTCTAGTATAGGTGGGAATGGTAAGAAGTAAATGGTGGTAACTGTTGGGCACATTTACACTTGGGCAGACTGGTAAATTTTGCGTTTACATGTTTGAGCAGAATATTTGTAAAGATTTGAGCGTCATGATCACGTGTTATCAAATCCGCTGAGAAGCTGTCGTCACATATGGTCCCGTGGTTATAAATACATCCTTATGCTCAGACTCAACGCAAAATGAAGGCGTTTAATGAATTTAACACCTACGAACAAGGGGAAAATGTGGGAATTATTGATCGATACTGTGTTTGTGTTGATAACACTCCTAAGAATAGCAACATTTATTTGAGGTGTACGTCGTCGAAATCAAAGCTAGGGGAAAAACGGATGATTAAGCATGTCCAGTTATAAGGGCCGGCCCAAAGGTTTTTAGCGCCCTAGTTGAACTGTGACTTTGGCACCCTCCCTCCACAATCGAGACAAAAATCACTTGCGTCTAATTTGGCGCCCCTTAAGGCGTGACGCCATAGTTCGCATATATGATGGTGAACACCCGTGAGACGTAAAATTGTTTAAAAGCATTCAAACTATGCCAACAGCTTCGCGGTAAATCACATGCGATTTAGAACTCATAGTTTTAAACCACCATTACCACCCCCTGTAATAAAGATTGTACACACTCAAAACCAAAAAGAAAAACCTAGGCACTAACGTCCGATCAGAATCTAAGCAGAGGTGGGCAAAATACGGCTGCGAGCCAGATCCGACCCGTGATCTGTTTTAGTTCATTAATTTACATCAAAAAGGGTGGCTTTAAACTTACTTGTTTAGCCAACGGCTTGGAAGAAGTTGCTCATGCCCGATTTTAAGCTGTCCGCTTGATATTAAATATTGATATAGAATGAGCAGCGTAGACGCTAATCTGTTAGCGTATAATGCGACCGTAGATCTGAGTTTACGATGTTTGCTGTTGGATGGATGTTATTTGTTTAAAATATTGTAGCAAAGTACGGACATTACCTATTACATTTATTTACTTCATTACATAAATATTATTTCTTAATTAATATCCTCGATTTTCAGAACGATTTGTGTGTTAAGGACATGTAAACGTATCATTCATATAAGATATATTCACTGAGTTTCATATTTTCGTATGTTATGTATATCTATATTGTGTGTTTAACTTTTGTCCATGATTGTAGATTGTACGGGTTAATTGTAAGTAACATATTCTGACATGACCTTTTGAATTCAGAAGGTTCTAGAAGGTGTAACTGTTTTTGGTCTTGTTTGAAAGTTATAAATAGGTTGTTTACTGATGTTTGATTCAAGGTCTAGTTATATTTTTAGAAATGTAGAATGTTCTAGAAGAGAACTTGTTTACGTATTGTATTGCAAAATGACCCGCGTCCTGTTTATCATATTCTCTCTTAGTTTTTTATATAATAGATGTAGTCATCAAAATTAATTATTCCTATTTTAACATCTGGCTAGTGAAAGCAGTCTTTCATCTGTGTTCTCTTATAATCTGAGCGGAATTATTTATCTAAATTATTTATTGGAATTTTACAAAGTGCTTATTGAGTTTTGGACTAAATAACTTGTTGGGATTATTGTGAATTTATTCAAAGACATTCTGGATTATATCATTGTGATACATCAAGACTGTTAGCACAACGGCACATTCAAGGCTACTGGCATGTCAGCACATTAAATACCGGAATTCATTCGGAACACTCTACACTTTTGGACTCGTGATAAAACTTTTAGGATCATTTGGCATTTAATTCACCGTACTGCATGTTCTTTTAAATTTTCACTTCGTATTGTAGGGAAATAAATATATTTTGTTTAATTTTACTAAACTTGCTGGTTTCGTTTTTTTTTTCTTTGTTACCTAGTTTAAGACGATAGAGTCATAGCACATACCAAACTAGTTTCATATTATCAGTGTACATATTCCACCGGAAATGAAATAAATGCCTGTTTAATGTCTTCATGTTCTAAAAATCGTATTTTGTAGTAAATCTCTAAACCCACAAAGAAAAAAAAAACAATTCAAGCATCGCTTTCCGGAATGTCTTTCTTAACTCCCAACTAATAGAAATAAACTGACTATTTTCCAGAAATAATAATCTTAAACACTGCCTGTATATGAGTTCTGTATTTACATCATTGAGATTGATAATTAATAGTATAAATTGAAGCATGCTTCACAAATGGATAGTAATTGTTTAATGACACTGTCAATCACTACAGGATCTCTTTCATAAAGTCACTTCTTCCGACAAATGCATCATTCCTACATCATTCTCTCTCTCTCTCTCTCTCTCTCTCTCTCTCACACACACACACACACACACACACACACACACACACACAAATGTTATCTAATTGACATTTTTGTCCCTTTCCCTATCATTCCATAAATTTATTCAGCTATTCATTATTCCTTTTCTTATTTTATTTTCAATTGAACGATTTGTGAATTTTAAAGGGCTTCTTCCCTGATTCTCTGAGTTCTTCCTGCTGATGTTGGTGGTAAATTCGTGCACCCCTCTTCAAACCTCTCTAAACTGTTTTCAGATTTATATGACAATCGTCTTGAACATGGCTATGAAGAGTACAATCAAGACCAAAACGGTTTAGAAAATATATTTTAATCAATCAAGGTTATCGACAACGAATAATTAAATCACAAAATTCACGAAAGATGATTTTTAACAAAATATATATATATATATATATATATATATATATATATATATATATATATATATATATATATATATATATATATATATATATATATATATTTTAAAAAGTCATCTTTTCTTTAGTCTAGCTTTGGCATTTAGTGTTTATACACAAGTGGTGATATCACTACTTTCAGCGATTTCTTCTAATGTTCGACAGACAGCTCTGTGCAAAGCTTTTAAGACCCTTATTTTCTGATAACCCGTGCATCACTGGTTTCTGCATTAGAAGAAAAAGAAAATTCTACTGTCATTATTGTTGTTGTTGTTGTTGTTATTATTATTATTATTATTATTATTATTATTATTATTATTATTCATTGGTCGCGGGTAGGAGTTGGGAGAATGAGAACATTTGAGTTAGAGTTCTGCAAAGTTATGTAAACGTTCCCTTTAGATACCGTGCAAACTTGATTTAGAGTTATGCATATGAGTTATGGAGGCCTCATGGTACTAATTGTATGTAAAAATGGGAACCATCCTGGAAATGGGCGAACATAACATATAGTATATATGGGTTTAGGTGGCCAAGATTGGTTGATAATGAAAGTTATTTTGCAGGAAAAAATCTTTTGAGAGCGTATCCTAATTGTAACTGCAAAAAATAGAGACATTGTTTTCTTGATGGAATTTCAGTCCTTTAACAGTCTTGAACCTGGAACACTCATTACGCGTCTCTTTCGTGCGGAATTGAAAGCACATGTTTCAAACACATGTAGATACAGAAAATGCATCGGCTCATATCCTTTTCTCAACACAGAAGCTGCGATCCAGGTTTCATCTATACTGATAAATATAGGTTTGATCATGAGCACTCAGAAATTTAAAGTTATTGAATTTTTTAATATCATGGTGTTTGCATAGGTTTACTATTGGAACTGAATTAGTACTGTGAGTTATATGGAAACGTGTTCTCTTGAGATACTGTGAGCACTTGGTTTAGAGTTCTGTATAGAGTTGTGGAAATATGTTCCCATTAGATACTCAGCACA
>JAECUM010033844.1:0-16598 GCA_016617855.1 Megalonaias nervosa
TTATCATAATACATACATACATACATACATACATACGTACAGAAATGTTTCCTCCACATTGTACAATTAACAGTGTGTATGAAGAGCAGGTATTTGTACATAACAACGTGTCTAGAATTTGACAGTTAGAAACATTCTTTGTGATAATAATTTTCAATCCCTGAAGGATATAGCCACTTTGGCAATCCCTTATGACTCAGTTGTCAGCTCCGCATGAATACGATAATCAAATATTGATCATGTTAAAACACTGCAAACTATTTGTAAATGAACAGAGTCATCAATGAAATTAGATGACTGAGTGCAACCATTTGTTTTCAAGAAATATGGGGTTTCTCTAAACAAAGGAATATTGATTAGCTCTGGAAAAATTCAGAATAAACACGTTTTTATCTGTGGGAACATTCAAACTTTGACACTTGTAATCGTGGAAGTTTGTCCCGAAGTCATGGAAACACTACAAATATTTAATATTGACAATGTGCTTTTGTTCTGATCAATGAAGGCGCAATATAGTACCAAATAGCTTTTGATCTTATGCCGGACACCACGACACACCGATCCCCATGCTGAGTCATTCATGTCGCAGTCGGATTTGACATACATGTATATTTGTTATACCCGTAAGTGCTTCTTCAGTTGCAATGCAGACAATAGGCGTAAGATTTGTTACGCACCAGAAACTAATTCCTGTCTAGAACAAGGTAACGGTTCAAAAAGTTCTAGCGGAATATCAGCCATTTTTTTAATAAAAAATATGTTTGTCTTCCACAACCCCGATCACAACTCATCTCATGCAATGTCGAGTCGATTCAAGAATGGTTGTGACTGTATTTATCACTACTTTTATACATATTGTATATAAATTTTTATTTACATTGTATTTATTGCCAGTTACAGTCTAAATATCAACACTGCCATTTCAGAAAACACTCTGTCATATATTCTTGTTTAAAATGAAAATCCGCGACTAGTTTATAACCTCCACACAGCAGACAAAGTTCATTCTTGTTTAAATCTATAAGATCCGAGCCTCTAAGTCCACCGATTAAGCTAAAATCGAGCTAAAAAAATTCTCACTTATTTGCAACAGGAGAAACACTATTTCGCTCCAAGACGGCGACGTGTTCTTCACGTTATCGCCGCGTTACCACTTTCACTTATATTAAACCGAGTCCGACAGTTAAGTGCATTCTCTCTCTCTCTCTCTCTCTCTCTCTCTCTCTCTCTCTCTCTCTCTGCGTATCTAAGAGAGTGACTCTCTCTCTCTCTCTCTCTCTCTCTGCGTATCTAAGAGAGTGAGAGAGAGAGAGAGTATTGCAAGTGCGACGTATCTAAGAGAGTGAGAGAGAGAGAGAGAGAGAGAGAGAGTATTGCAAGTGCGAGTAAATGAGTTCTTAGTTTTCGTTGTAAATTATTTAATATGCGGTATTTGATAACAGCTAGGGGTAAACGAGGAATAGACTTTATTAACAAGTTTGATATAATTTAACCCATCATTCTTTATAACATTAACAAAAAGCTCGTCAGCTAATGTTTAGGGTGTACATAAAAGGTAAAATGATACGTTCTTTCCTTCATCTATGTATTGTATTCAATGGTCTAAGGTCCCGAACAAATAAAACAAACGACACCCCAAAGAAACAAAGCATGCCACAGTAATTGTATATCTTCGCGCACTATTGGACGGATTTATCTTCAAAATTTGTGGCCGACATACACAGCGACTTGATGGTGAATAAGCTTATCGTTTTGTCACGATTTTGTATTAGTTATGTGTGCAAACAAACTGATTTAATTCCTCATTCAAAATATTTGTTTACTTAATATCCATCATAATAATTATATAATGCACAATTTGTTAGCTGAAAAATAGACTTAAGTTGAGAAATGCAGATTTCTTTGAAAACCTGTATATCGCAGCTCTTATCTGAACAAGATGGGTCAATATCACGTTACCGGAAGAGAAAGGGACTTAATTGAATTAGTCTCCGAGTATCTGCATAAGGTTAACATGGCGGTCCTCTACTGATGCAATTTTGGCTTCAACTTTACTGTCCGCTTCTATCGTCAGTATCTTATTCGCAGAAACTTTGAAAATTTGTACAAGTGGCTTAGAATTAAGCAAGTTGCGATACCGTGAAAACCAGTTCGAAGATTTGATTTTCTCCTTTATTTCAGAAAATCTCTCTATAGTCCCATGACCTAAAAACACATTTTTAGATTCAGCTTTCGATTACTGCCTTTTAAAAACTCATTGCTTGCTTATATTTATAGGTTTTGTACTACGCGTTTCGTTAGCGCGTTGATATGACTTGCAAATCGTGTTTGATTTCATATTTTTATTAATTTTATGTGATGTAGGTAAGAAGCACATTAGATTTTATGTGATAGTTGTTTCAAATGATTACGATTATAAATAAATCTGATCTTATCCTAAATGGAACATAGACAGTTTTGATTTAAACTTTTAATTTTTCGTTGCAGATGTTAGTCACATAGAGGGATTTCGTTCGTCAATACTTTGTCAGGTGCATCTCTCTTTACGTATGTAAATATTGCAGTCGCAAACAAATTCATTAAGTTGATCTGGTGCGGCCGAACATATGCAGTTTTTGTTTGCTTGTATCTGATTAGATACACGTCTGAAAACAGAATAAAAGGTGGATATAGTTCTTGAACCGCCCGAAAACTATTTACAATAAAGCTAGAAGCAAAAACGATCAACTTGAAGCTACAAAACTATTAATATTTATGGCACATGAAACTTCTTTTGTTGCCCTTTAAAATGATTTTGCAGTTCTTTATCTTCACATTCATAGAACTTCAATTTTACTTAGTATGCTCGCTGTAGTACTGATTTAACATGAGATGAAAAAAATGTAAAAAAAAAAATTCATTAACGGGAAACAGTCTTTCCTAATTTCCGTTTAATAACAAATGTATACGAGTATGTCAAAGATACATCTTAAATACTACACATATAGTCTATCTGTATGAAATACAACGTCTTTCATAGGGGTTGTGGATAGGTTTATTTGGTACATATGCATCTCCATATGTTTGAAGTGATGCATTAGAAGTGTCTGGATTATTTACAACAAACTAACATTCACTGCTAAGTTAGCAAGACCTGTTTGCATCAGCCCATACTGCATTTGAGTCCACTATAACTATTAAATTTTTAGTCTACTATTAAGGAAATGTAATTGGCTTCTTGAAGACCCTTCTTCAGCATTTCTAGTCATGAACTGGACGCCTTACTGCTATATTCTGTGTTGTTTTCGCCACAGAGGAACATGATCGTATAGTCGGCTGAGGTATTCGCTCCGGAAAATTGAGCTTATATCAGACTCTGTTAGCCTTAGGAGGCCCTAAAGGAGCCCCATGCAGTAATCCCGTCTTTCTGGGAGCAATGTCCAGAACGAGGGAAGACAATTATATGCTAAAGTAAGGAAACACTGGCTCAACCTTAAATTGCTAAAAAGAAAGAAATGCTTCCTGAATCCAAGTTAATTCTTTTAGCTCAATGACAATAACGGAAAGCTCAACAAACACGTGTAAATCACACGTAAAGATTTCATCTGGGTGAATTACGTCAAGGTCATGAAGCTTGTTCCACCCAAAGAATTTGACATTATCACTATTGCTGTTTACCTTGGGACATAGTTATGAACACAATGTATATGCACACCATAAAATACTGAGAATGAAGAACATTGGAGAGAGACAGAGAGTTCGTTTTATATTTTCAACAAACATATTATTCATTATATTAAAATTATAGTCAAACAGATGCTCCTTGATTGTCACAAGCATATCTGCTGATCGATTTGCAACTTACCACACCAGCTGACTGCGATTTCGTACAAAGTTGCTTCACGATTGATGTAAAGCAGGTGGTCCAGTCATTTACAACACACCTTCCCGGTTTTAATCTATCTAATGAAAGCTATAATAACACCAATTACTTATTTCCTCTTTGAGAGTATTCAACATGACTTTCTTCTATCTAATTTTTACGATGAAAGAGGAACTAGGTGTCATTCTTACTTTGCGCATGCTCACCGTGTCCACTTTTATGCAAGGAGATTTTGAATAAATATTGTCTTTTCTAAACGTTACTGTGTAACTGCATTTTCCAAAACGATTCTCAAGTGAACTGTAGCTGATTTATCATGTATCTCAAGAAGGAGCTCCACAACGAAGACATACTTTGGGAGATATTGTAAATCCTATCATTTTTGGAGTGTGAAGCCTTATCAATTACTCTTCAGATATTTATCATATATATTCCGTCTCATAGTGTGACGGAGACAGTCGAAGATAATGTAACCAGTGGGCGATTTGACCTGCCGAAGTGAAAAGAAAACAGTCCCTTTTAGGGCTTTTACCAAATTGCCAGGGTTTTAATTTTGGCTCGAAAACCCATTTCGATACTACCAGATAATACCAATCTCTATCTTCATCCTTTAGTTACCGTATCAAAATATCTCTGTAGATTTCTAATACGATGGGACAAAAGTTAATTTGGTCACATTGACCTTTATTTTGATACTTATTCGGAAATTATCTACACCTGTACCAAACATTCTAAATGTTGAGAAAGGAAAATTTATAACTTGTATATAGTGTGATTCTAATTACAGTTGTGGCTCACACAAAATTGGCAATAGAGAATGCTCTTTAGAATGTCTGGTAGAATTTGACTTATGTACTCCTATGGCGTTGCAGTAACGTTCCGGACGACGTGGTGCCTACCATCCGAGCCCTTTCCTCACTTTTCGCCTTGGATAGTCATTTCGTGTACATTTGTTGTTTTGAATGGCTGTTGCCTCCTGGGTCGTACATATTGTATATTGTGATCTGTGTTTCTTCTATGCTAACTGCGATTTATTTGACATGTAGTGTCTCCGGGTTGTTGGATCTTGTTTGGGTGTATCCTGCTGTGATGCTGGGGATAAGGTACCTAACTTAGATTGCAAGTCCGCCGCCTTTTTTCCCACTTGTCTCTATTCTTAAAATAAAATCCCATGGAAACCGCAAAACAGAATACCTGGAGCAACTACTGTTCATTACTGGGCATAAAAAGCAATGCAAAACAGGTATAGGGCAAAATTAAATAAATCAATGGCAAAGGAAAGCAAACACCCCAAAAATCAATAAAGTAAACATATTAGCTAAACATTTTGCTGGAATGAGCAGTACTACAAACCATACTGCTAAATTCCTCACTAACCGGAATACCGTTAAGCACAAATATCCCCATCTATTCAATGATCTAGGAAACAAAAATAGCCTATTAATTCTGGATTTCACTATCCACGAATTGAGAATGACACTGAAAAAAAAAATAAAAAAATAATAAATAAAAAAAAACTCACCAGGAGAAGATAAACTGGGAAACGAAATTTACAAATATCTCCCAGAAAATATTGAGTATATAATACTGGATCTGCTTAATGAAATCTGGAATACCTGGAAAATACCAAATAATTGGAAACAAGCAATATTAATAACAATCCTAAATCCTGATAATTGTCATGCAGATCTCAACTCATACAGACTAGTTTCCCTTACAGATAACATTTGCAAACAATGGAAACAATGATCAATAATAGACCTAAGCACCACTCGGAATGTAACAATATCTCAAAGTCAACACTAGATCAACTTATAAGATTGGAATCTAGCATTAAATTAGCTTTTAATGCCAAACGGAAATGTGACCACAGTATTACTGCAGTCCTCGAGATTGAAAAAGCCTTCGATCTGGTGTGGTCATAGGGCCTATTTGGGAAACGGAATAATCATCCGCAGGCACCAATGGATAGCAAACTCTTTGTTAGGTCATCAAATCATAACAAGAAGGGGGGAGGGGGCAATATTCGGATATATAGAAACTAGATAACGGCACACCGCAGGGAAGTGTCCTAAACCCAACCTTATTTAATATTATGATCTACGACTTTGAACAATCCATTCACCTCTCACGAATAGACTTATCCCAGTTCATCGACGATAGCAGTAGGTGGAAGACTGGTAATCCGGTCAGCGAAACCGGTGATTGGTGAAATTCATGCGAGTCTAAACACAACTGGTTGTTGGGCTGACAAATGGGGCTTCAAGCTATCCCATAGTAAAACCACAGGAGTCATGTTCTTACCAAACACCAGGTAGCCAAATTCCTGGGTGTGCTCCTAGACAAGCATCTCACACAGAATAACTATATCATAAAGCTAATTCGGAGATGTAATCTTGATCTAAATATCATAAGGAACCTGAAAGGGGCGAATTGGGGAGCGAATCAAAACACACTCCTCACAATCTATAGATCTTTAATGAGATCAAAAATAGATTATGGATGTCAAGTCTACGCTTCGGCAAGTCCTAATCTACTGAATAAAAGCTAGACAGCATTTCAATATAAGGCTCTTTGTTTATGTTTAGGTGCCCTCAGGGGCTCCTCTAGGGAAGAGCTACAGGTACTAGTAGGAGAACCATCATTATACTTAAGATGTTGTTGTTGTTGTAGGGCTTAACGCCATTTTTCAGCACACGATAGGCTATACATGGCGGCCAGTATTAATGGTGGAGGAAGAAACCGGAAAATACCCGGAAAGAACCACCGACCCACGAGAAGCTACTGGCAAGCTTTCTCACATATCCATATTCGCCGAATCCGAGACTCGAACCCTCGCAGACAGAGGTGAGATGGCAGTGATCCGTAACGAAGAGCGCTTTAGACCACTTGGCCACTCAGGGCCCCATATTTAAGATGAGCTTATCCTAAGATATGCGACAAGGATTTCAGTACAATACACAATAATAAGTCGCATCAAACAAGACCTTTAATAGACAGATGTAATAGACCATTTAGTAGTAAATTAGTCCCGAATAGCGGGGAAAAAGATTCACGAGTTATCCAAAAGCTTAGACATACAACCAATTCAAGCAGAACCAATCAGATTTCCAGATCCGGAACCATGGACATTTACATCACCTACCGTCAACCTACACGCTACCAGAATAGAATCTGAACATGATCAACTGCTTGATATAAAGGCTAAAATCTTAGCTGTACTGGATGAATCATACAAGACCACATCAAAATTTACACTGATGGATCTAAATCATCTGATCCCAGCAGAACTTCAGCTGCTGTAGTTGTCACAGGAGAGGACAACGAGCTAGGAGCACTACTATCTGATGGGTGTTCCATGTACACTGCGGAATTCTGGGCAATGACTGAAGCCCGAAAATGGATTCAATCAACCAGTGTCACAAAATTAGTCATCATGAGCGATTCGCTCGGTGTTGTAAGATCCCTGGAGTCAGGAAATTCTATCAGCAGGGAAAATTACTTAAATTAAGCCAACCTCTTAATCAAAACACTAGCATCAAACAACAAGATAGTGGATTTAATGTGGGTACTATCTCATATTGATATACCTGAAAATGAAAAAGCTGATAAAATAGCCAAAACCAAACTGGAAGAGCTGAACCAAGCACAACTCTATTGCAGCACTCAAAAAATCGACATCATTATAAGACATAAAAAATTAACGGGAATAGCAAAATGAATAGGACAGTAGTCCTGGGAAACAGAAGCTATATTCCATCCAAAACAAATCAGCAGAAACATAAATGTCCCAAAGCTAGCTAATAAACATGACACGAAAATCATAAATGGAAATAAGGTTGTAAATACATTGCTAGTTTCGTGAGATTTCTCCCAAGTAATATAGCTTGAGTCAAACTGTTTATTCTGCACCTACCTGAAAACCTTTAATAGTGTACACTTCATGCAATGTCCATATGAAACAGGTCAATTATCTTAGTATATCTGAGCAATGTAAATAATCAACATGTCAATCATATCAAAATACACAGTACTTATATTCATTATTTAATTCAATATACTACAACAGAATAAGTAAATAAATTATTAACATCATTCAGTGCCGGATTACCCACTGAGTACACCAAGCACGTTCTTTGGGCGCCAGCCCAACGGGCACCAGAAAAAAATTCAAATTAATTGGTGATAATAAAATAGAATGAATTATATATGACCATTTCGATGTGCGTTCTCGAGTATTCCGATTTGGAATGACTGCAACCATGATATTTTCCCACCTCTTTAGCTTTTAATATTGTATTTAATAGCTTCACACTTTATGGGAGGGGGACACAACAATATTATCAGTGCTTAGGGTCCTGGAAGGCCTTAATTCGGCACTGACACCATTCCTATCCTATTCTCATTCTGCTTCATAATTAAAATGGGGAAAGGCATATAACTATATCCTATAACTCGGACCCGACACAGTTAGTCAGTATAAGGTGGCTAAAATCCCAGCCGTCAGACCCCGTTACACAGTGTGGCCAAGATTGAATTTATCGAATTAAATATGAATAGCAGTCAATTACTGAACCCAAACTTATAATTATAAGGTAGACAAAAACTCCCAAGACCACCCGGCCTCACTGGACAATACGGCAACTTTAAATTAAATAATAAACTCATTAAGACCCCAAATAGAGGATAAAAAGTGGCAAATACCAAGGCCATTAGGCCACCCGCGCAAGGCGGAACTAGATATATCTACAGTTAGATATATTACAAATTAGATATCTACAGTTAGATATATTACAAATTGTAAATTACAAATTAGGAAGCCTACCCATTTCAATCTTTTTCTTTCTTATAAATAGCACTGAGTCAGTAAATTCCAAATAGTGTCATGTCGACAATGGATCCAAAACTTATACTGGATGCTGGGGTGTGCAATCCTTGGCGCTGCTCTCCTGCTTCCGGCCTTCCCTGCCTCTGCCGGACATGAAAATTTATACAATTAAATTAAGTACCTTGTATGCATAAACGCGTACGGGTGTGTGGCTACAGTTCACTACCTTATGATAAATTAAGTATCCCACCTTGTGAGAATAAACCACAAGAACATGCCCGAAAGGGTGCAAGCGTCTTTAATTCAAGATAAGTATATAAAGTCATGCCGATTATTATGCCACCCTTTTTAGAGCGAAAATAAGATTTACTACAAATGCCGGTAGGTTTTTCACATGTGTTTGAAAACCCGTTTTGATAATATCTAAAGTATGTACAACCACCGGCTAAAAAGTAAATCAAATATTTGTCTAACAAGGCTGAACAAAATTCACTTGGTCACGTAGACCTAACATTATTTGTAAATGATATTCGGAAAGTGAAAATACATATTGTACGCAAGATTCTAAATTAAAATACGCAGGACATTATACAAATTCATATCGCGACTTTAATTACGAAAGTGGCTAGCAAATCAGTTGGCAATAGAGAATAGCACACATCAGATAATTAGGCGGAATTTAACTAGTACGGTACACCTGGCGTTTTAGAAACGTTTCCACGTTTGGGGTTTCCAGCTGGATCCTTTCCTCCTTTGCCTTTCCTGAACAAACAAAAAGATGAGTATATGGGTCGCATCCCACGTGTGTAATGCAACAAATCATCTAAGGGCATGTTCGACATGAACCGTGGTGTCGTCATGTGTGTTGCAATGCAGACAGACAAACAATTACAGACTAGTGCGTGTCCCGATTCCCACTCGTCACTTAGTCCTAATATTACCGAAGAGCCTGCTTGCACGGTACCGGGGTGTTGTCAGTGCGTGGCTCCTTTCCAAACTGACGATTGAGCTTCCATTAATGTGTAGGGTGACAGCACCACTTCTTACCACCCGACGAGAAATTGATTTTATTTTTGTTAGTATGTTTCATTTTTTATTTCATTATATGCTATCGACAATTTTATTTTGGACGTGACAATGTCAAAAATCAAGTTCATTTTCTACACGATCTAAATCGTTGATTTTTTAAATCCTGTAAACAACCAATACAAATCAAATACTTTCCCTATGAGTATGGGTTAACTATTAGGATTATTATCTTTGCCTGAGTCAATGACATTGTGTTTACTGTGTTCTTTATTAAAGTTTAGCAATAGATTTTCTAATTATAGCTAAGATGTTATCTTGTAAACATTAGGGACCTTCTAGAATGAAATTTTCCATTAGCTAATAGTTTATTTTAGGAAATGTTGATTGTGATCTGAGGTCAGGTAGAGGACTATATAATTTTGTTAGCAGGTGTGGGTGCTGATGAGATGACCTGGTGTTGATCAGTCAGCGGTGTGTTGGTTAGTAGGTAAAGGTTTTGGTCCGTAGATTACCATATGTTGGTCAGTCCAAACAGCATATTCTTTAGTAAATGTAGTTCTCGCGTTTGTCCTTGTCCGTGTACATTTTTCGTCATGGAAACGTCATGTCAAATTCCCTTTGTCTGTATAGAATCATTATGTCCTTACATAGCAAATATTTCAAGATGGCGGCTGTAACGTTAATGCCCATTGATTATATAGAGCCATTTTGATCCATATATCGCCTCACTATACATACTACTCACATTTCAGAGATTTTGGTTTCAAGACACTTTCAGAATTATTTGACTAACAGTTTTCACAGCTGTTATAAGCATATCCGTTATATATCCGATACCATTTTTTCAACACAGTAACCAGTTCCATTATTCCATTCAAAGGAAACAGCCTTCCACATGAAGCAGGTTACTAAAAGTGCAGTTCACACATCGCTTTTCACTGTTGGTAGATGGTGTGAGTGTTTTATCGGATATTTAGACTATATTTCTGTTTCATAATTTTTTTATCGTAAGCAAACTTTCTAGATGTTGGAAAGCAAACTGTGGATGGTACATATCTGCATGAATGATTTACTACCTATCAATTTTACGTAGAATGCAAATAAAGTTCTAACAGTTTAAAACAAGCTGCCTTTACGTCTTAGATGGTTGTGTGATATGATCTTGGAAGTGGAAGATGCCACGAAGAAACTACCGATCTTTTATTAGGGGATCATATATGTTATAACTGAATGATCATAAACTAAGTAACAGAAAGAAACAAAACTAACAAGATTTGTAATACTTAAAAAACAATTTAATTATCAAAGTTATAAATGAAAAAAATATGAGAGGAACTCACAGTATTATGAAGTTACTCCAAAACAGACCTGGTAAAGTTCTATGAAATCCTAATGAATGAAAAGTTCCGTATAAATTTCAAAACCAGAAATGTACTGGTCCGCCAGGAATTGCGACATTGTCAAGATGTCGAGAAATCCTTAGAATGATTCACAACAGTCTTGAATAATATTTTCGTCCAAATATTTGAGCCTTTCTATTTTCACTGAACAGTCCAAGTAAATGTTTATCCTCTCGAATAATATCTAAATACAACATAAAACACGTCTGCAGATTTACAACAGGAACACAACATATAAGAATGACTCCAAAATAGGAATGAAACTGATTGCTCAGTTATTTCCTTATATACACTGTCTACTACAACTAGTTTGCACAATATATCCCACGTGACGGAGCATATTACTAATTTTGTCTCGAAATTTCCTATTCACGTTACGTAGCCCAACCAATGGGACGTTACTGATTTCTTCTAGAAACGTCGAAACCTTATCAGCCAATGAGAAATTAATCCAAAGGCACTATTAAGTCTTATTATTAAGACTATTATTAATAATTGTCAACACATACGTAATCATCGATTTCTAGATCCTGTGTAATATTATGCTCTTAACAGACTTAGGTCACGTAGGCAAAATCTAAGTAAATATAATCTGTGCAATTTACAGCCATGAATAGGAATTTTCAAAAACTAAATAAAATCATGTACCAGGAGTTACAAAATTATAGATATACATAACATATGCTAGCACATTTTGAAACCTGCTATAGATCTTGGTGTTGTAGAGATTCCAGTATGCGTATTACCACTGCTCTATTTAGAGTTCGTATATATATATATATATATATATATATATATATATATATATATATATATATATATATATATATATATATATATATACTAACTATATATATATATATAATATGGCCTATTTTATAAATTTAAATATTATTTCAAGTCAGAGTGACTGTGTTTAATGCGACAGTATTTGAAACGAATGTCATAAGAAGTCACTCATTTAACCACGGTGGATCTCAGTACAACTTTATTTCAAGCACTTTCATAGATGAAAAGTTAAAGTTGATAATACCAATGCGGTTTTCATTTCTGTTCTTAAGCCAGACTGACTGCTTGTCAGAAATAACACATATGTGTAGTCGCATTTTAAAACATAGCCAAATCTACTATAACAATACACACAAGCCTTTTTTGCATTTGGTTAAGAAAAGATCCTCAATCAGTCCTTGAATTATCTGTCAAGCCAGATAATCTTTTCCTTTCATCTCACGATAATTAATATTTTATCAATAATATAATAGACATAATAGTTTTTGTGTGATATACATTAAAAAGGAAGAATTCTATTCAAGATATTTGAAATCCGAACGTTTTCTTCAAACAAATCCCAGCCCGTACTCCCCCCCCCCCCCGAAATACAAGTGGTCGGTGGTCGGTTTCTTAGTAGAATTATGGATACACAGACGTACTTATACATTTATGCACGTATGTGTATGTATATGACACAAAGTTGAAGTAGCCTCTATCAAGACTTCTAAAGTAGGAAACTACAGACCATCAGTTAATAGTCTTTTCCATTTTATTGCATGTGAAATATAATTCATTATTTCTCTAGTACGTAGTAGTTGATTTGTGGCCTGATGCTGTGTCATTTAGAGATGACTAACTCCAATGAATTGAATTGAAAATAATATCTCATAAAGTATGGAAACGTTATTGTCAGTTTTCGTATAATATGAATCTAGTATCTGGGGACCACTAATAAATATTTAATCAATGTCTGAACTGTCTTTTATGGCACAAACTGGTTGATTGATGTACTGTTAAATAGTCTGTGTAAGTATAAATCATAAAAGATTTGCACCGCATACATTTCTGAATTTTGAAAACAATACGTATCATAATCCACAAACAATCAATTAGAAACTTAACTTAAATATGCCGGCAAGTCTGGGTATATGCATTTTGTTTGGAGTAATTAAGTAGAAAAAAGAACATAGACCTTAACCTGCAGGCGCATTATGCGGCGGTATATTAGGATCTATGGTATTTGCATCTGGATTCGACTTATACGCGAGTACATACGGTATATTCTTATCGCATGCTGAACGCTGTATTCTTGTACGAGACGTCAAGGGTGAGATAAGCCTATGCATTTTTAAATATTGCTTTGGTTTGTCCTCTTGTAAAATACAAATATTGATCCGTATTTGGAGTGGATGATAATAATTCCAATATTTTCATTAAACCCTTGCCCACACTCAGAGGCATAGGGAAACATTTTACCCTATACCCCTACCCACATTCTTTGTGTTGGGAAACTTTTTAACTTATACCCATTCCCACACTCATTGGCGTAGGGGAACTTTTTACCCCTACCCCTACCCACACTCATTGGCATAGGGAACTTTTTACTCAATACCCCTACCCTTATGAAAATCTTTACTAACCGCACAAACTGTTTGCAATTTCCCTGATTTATTTATGTTATAAAAATAAGCTAACTACATAGTTTGAGGTAAGTTTAATCAATACTATTGAGGTTATCACAACTCAAGTATATAGTCTCTATATTTTAGCGTTTGTGGGACCCAACCTATGTTTGCTATAATACTCGGCAATTACAAACAACAAGACCCCATAGTCAGGAAGCTGCATAAGCACGTACATTTAAATCGTGCTCTACCACCCCTTCAATTAAATAAATTTTTCTCTTGGTCTACCCCATTCCCAAAATGATTTTCTGTAACATCGCTCAGAATAAAGTTAAAATAACTCAAGTTTGGAATATTTATCAGACTCCTTCTATTCGTGCATTCCTGCTAAATTTCAACAATATTGAAATATTGACAGTATAATACTCTAATTGAAAATCACAGAGTCGTGTTAAAATCTTGACAATACCTCTATAGACGGTGTACACCCTTACAACCACTTTAAAGAATAGACCGTTCCTCTTGAGACCGCAAGCAGATGATGTAAATCCTCGGTGATCACAAGTTCAACCTTATGATGTACACTTGGCATGGCGGCAGGTGACCCTTTATAAATCGATAAGAGTTTTCAAGTTTTAACAACGTGTTGTGAAACTAAATAAGCCCACATATTAACAATAAAGACATTCATCAACTATCATGACCTTATAGCATGATTGCCAGCTATGTTTCAGTGATGTCTTGTAGATAGGGTTTATCAAGTATACACCGTTTATTATGGGTTTTGACTCCAATATATAATCTTAGGCTCGAATTTACTCATACGTAATCTGTTTTTTTTAGATTTAAGGGTCTATAAAAATATTAAAGAAAAGTAGTCAAGTTGGATTATATCTACAATTACTTGCAAATATCTGTTTCAATATCTAACAACGGATATATTTTGTAAATATTCTTTTGTCGCCTTAATTTTCGCACTTTTCACTAACGACGCATCTATAAAATCAGTTAATGTAAAATAAACGAAGCCAGTATTTAAAGAAAGACATGTATTCAAGGCGGCAAGTGTCGGACGTTTCTAGCTACTAGAGATAATAGTAAAGTAACCAGAGTACCCGATTAATAACTTATGACGCCCAAAAACCAAGACCTTCAATCTCATTCACGTTCATCAAAATACGAGAGAATCTTGAGAGGTATCGTTATATTATGAGTAAGAGGTGTCAATACATATTTTTTTTTCGGAAAATATATTTGCCGAACTGTTACGTCTAGAGATTCAATTTATTTAATATGACACCGTAAAATTCAAAAGACATTTAATTTTCTATAATATAAATTTATTTCCCTAAATTATAAAATCAGTCAAAGTGAAAGAATTAAAAATTATTTAGAGTGTATGAATTCCTATAATATTCTAAGTAGTCCTATCAATTTCAACTGATTAGGAAACTATCCAAAGATATTCCGAATGAAGGTTCTAATGTGTTTAGGTACTAATGTGCTAGTACAACTGAGGAATCACAGTACTAAATCCAAGTTTGTATACTTCAAGGCAATCCCATGAAAGTCGAATATCCCTGAAGTCATTTAAAGTTTCACTTGATCCAACAGAAGTATTTAAATATTCAAGTCATTCATTAATTTCACATAATACTACAGGTTACTGACTCTGTAACAAACAATTATAAATAAATAACAATTTCCTCTCTCTCTCTCTCTCTCTCTCTCTCTCTCTCTCTCTCTCTCTCTCTCTCTCTCTCTCTCTCTCTCTCTCTCTCTCTCTCTTACAAAGCTAGCATGAACTGTCGAATACTCGAATACTATACGTGGTGCTTGTATTCTCTTATATAGTCTCTCTATGCACATCAAATCAACAACATCTGAATCACTTAAAGATACCTAAACTATAGAACAATATTATGTAATATAAAAAACATGAACAAAAATAATGAATAATGTTATTTGAAAATAAAATACAAAAATTATAGATAAATGTTGCAATTTTAAAACTTAAATTACAAAAACTATAGATTAATGTTACTTTGATTAAAATATCAAACCGCAGAATAATGTTATTTTAATTAAAATACCAAACTATAGAATAGTGCCATTTTAATTGAAATGGCCAAACTGGCAAAAAGGTTTATTTTGAATTAAACATCAAAACAATAGAATAATGTTATTTCAAATTAAAATTGTTTAGATAATTGTCAGACTTAGATTAAGGACTCTGAAAATGGGTTTCTAAAGACATTTTCAGGGAATGAAACTAGCATTTTTGGCCGTTAGTCAGAGACTAGTAGATTTCAATACAGACTAAAATTGGTATTAGTCTAATGGGACCAAGGAATATTTTATTTTAAATTTAAGTTCGACAGAAGCTGTGGCCAGGCTGCTGCCTTCTGAATCTACAAGTATAGTGATTGTTTATCCACTGATTGTAGTTACAGTTTATTTAAACTACATACGCCTAAACAAGCTTTGACAGCTAAACTGTATAGACCCCTAAACATGACTTGACAAGTATTATTAAAACTTAGAAAGAACTTGTTTACATTGGTAATAGTGAGAAATAAGATAAAATACACTTTAGAATAAATTTTTTGTCATAAAACCAATTTCTGAGAGACATTTTTTTATTTGCTTGCCTGTGTACGTGTTATTTATTTTTTTTTTTTAAAAGAAACAAATCAACACTTTGGGGAAAAGGTTTATTATTATCATTATTATTATCATTATTATTGTTATTATTATTATTATTATTATTATTATTATTATTATTATTATTATTATTATTCAGAATGCTCGTATTTATTTATCAACACTCTAATTACATGTACATGATGTCATGATATTATGCAGACTTTCCGAAGCCTATCTCCACTTCCAAGTCAATATAGAGAGCATTCATCCGGAAGAGATAGCCTCCTTTTTATTTTTAGCGATCGATATCACGAACGGCAACTCGTCCGAAGCGCGTTTTTTGAATCGATTTATTAAGCACGTATTGTACATGTGCTTTACTATAGCACTAGCCAGACAATGAATTAAATAATTAAAATTTAACTGTCCTACACCTT